>BQNB010074148.1:0-31884 GCA_026074375.1 Tanacetum coccineum
GCAGAAGAAACCATAAGCAGACCAGTAGGAACCATAAAGCCTATCAGCAGGAATGATATAACCAGTAGTAACTCATAACTACCAGTATGAATCAGAATATACAACCAGTAGGAACCGTATAAGCACCAAGAGGAACCATCATAAGACCAGTAGTAACCGAGAAGACAATCAGCAAGAACATGATGAAACCAGCAAGAACCAAGTGACTAGTAGGAATTACCGAGTGTGACCAGAACAAATGAATATGCTTACATGTACTCAGACTCAGTCCAGCAAGAAATATGGGAAGAATACAATTCCTATAAATCTGGTATATTCCACAAATCACTCCATAAAGTCAGGAAGTAATTTTGTTAATCAGTCACATAGCTGTTGCAAAACTGTCATAGATCTGTCCCATATCCATCAGCGACACTTTTTCTGTAGCAAAGTTGTCGCTAATTCATGGATCCTGCTATTTCTTGATGCTGCTGTCACGAACAAACAACCTGCTGCTTCATCATTATCAACCGATATGCTGCCATACACGAATTAGGGTTCGAGGAGAAACCTGCCGCCTTTTAATAATAATAACAGAAAAATAAATTATACAGGAAAACCTCATTAAACCCTAGATCGAGAGCCATGAGGCTCTGATACCAACTGTAGAATCCAAGATCTGGACTCAACTAGGGTATAATAACAATGATCAACACACAGCGGAATAATAATTGAGAACAAGATCAAAGTTACTAATAAGGTTTTCTTCATTAATCATTAACAAAGAAACTAGCTAACTAATAACCTAGGCGCCTTATAATGCTTGACGCCTAGCTAACTCACTCACACCTTTGATCTACATTGTTACTGGAACTGGTGAGTGCTAACCTAACTAAAACCATGACAGGAAATCCACAACAGGTGGTTGTCAATTTCTTGGACAAAGACTTATCTCATGGCAATGTAAGAAACAGACAATAGTGGCTACTTCAACAACTGAAGCTGAATATGTAGCTGCTGCAAATTGCTGTGGACAAGTATTGTGGGTTCAAAATCAATTGCTGGACTATGGTTTCAATTTCATGAATACCAAAATCCACATTGATAATGAAAGCACAATCTGCATTGTGAAGAACCCAGTATATCATTCCAAGACAAAGCACATCGAGATACGTCACCACTTTATAAGAGATTGTTATGAGAAGAAGCTCATTAGTGTGGAGAAAATTCACACAGACTTAAATGTAGCTGACCTGTTGACCAAACCTTTTGATGGACCACGGTTTAATTACTTGGTGGTTAGCATTGGTATGATTAACCCATAGCTACATTTAAGGGGAGGCTTGGTTGTATAGTTTGTTTAATTCTGGTAGCTAAGTAGTCTTAATACTGTTAGTTAGTTTATCTTAATACTGTTAGTTAGTTTATCTTAATACTGGTAGTTAAGTAGACTTAATTCGGGTAGATTAGTTTTCATTAATTCTGTCTATACAATCTTGCAGCATGTTTTTCTTTGTTTTAGACTAATTTTTGCAGGCATAGCATGGATGGGAAGATGAAAGGGAGGAGTGATAAGGTTTTAACTTTTGTACATTTTTAGTACATACTTAATTCTGGTTGAAAAAGAGTTAATTCGGGTTGATTCTTAATTAATTCTGGTTGACCAAAATTAAGTCTGGTAGTGTAATTTTTAATACTGGTAGGGTATTGTTAATGCTGGTTGCGGGAAATTTGACTTTTTTCTGTTTTATCACTGTTTAAATGTTACCGTTAGAGATTTTTACGGCGCTATTGTAGTTCCTCAGAGAAGCTATATATAGATAATGTTTGATTTCTCTTTCATACTTATCTTTTTATTGCTATCTCCTTTTCGCAAAAGTAAAAATCTTCTTTAATTGTATAACGAAAATAGTCAAGCATCCTGTTACCAGCATCTACAACCTCACTCGCATCAAAACCCAAGTATTGATACGATTGTCCAATGGCCCAATTAAAATATTGTGACAAACACAATCAAGTGGGGTTTTTGCGCAAGCCTGACGAAAGTGCAGGGTTTGCTGAGATAGTGGATTTTCTTCGAGGTTCCAACCTCAGGTATGCCTTAACTTCTAATCCAACTATCTATGATTCCCTTGTAAAATAGTTTTGGCAGACTGCTACTGCCAATACTAAAGCTGATGGGTCTCTAGAAATAAATGCAACCATTGATACCATAAGGTACACAATCACTGAGGCGTCTATTAGAGATACACTTCAATTAGAAGACGCCACAGGGATTACAATGTTGCCAAATGATGAAATTTTTGAGGGGATGGGGCAAATGGGGTATCCTACTGATGGAACCTTCACTTTTTGGAAAAGTTTTTTCACACCCCAATGGAGATATTTAGTCCACCATCTTTTACACTGTATAAGCTCTAAAAGTGGTGGATGGGATCAATTCGGTAGCAATATTGCTACTGCTTTGATTTGTCTATCCACTGATAGAGTTTATAACTTTTCAAAACTTATTTTTGATGGTATGGTGGCAAATTTGAAAAGCAAGACAAAGTTTTTGATGTATCCTCGTTTTCTGCAAATGATTTTGAATATTCAAACGGAAAACAAACACCTTTATCTGGCTGTGAGCCTGACCAAAAAGATCTTTGGGAATATGAAAAGGGGTTTTCGAGGGGCACCAAGACCTTTATTGCCTGCTATGTTACTTGTTGCTTCTACTAACCCAAATGCAGGTCAAGAACATGATGCTGTGACTCAAACTCAACCATCATCATCCACACCTCCAGTACCATCTACATCATCACCTCCAGTACAATCACCACCACCTATCCCTACAACTATACCTACACCTACACCTACACCACCACCTATTCCTGAAACTGAACCTGAACCATTTGAACACACCCTTGAGGAGCCATCTCCTGTCCACCAACACCTCTCACCCCCACAAGAACAGGCTCAAGGACAAATGACTATGGATGATTTGCTTCAAGTAGTTCCTCAGTTGATATCAAGAATTGACAGCCTGGAAACGGATCTCAAACAAACCAAGCTGACAATGGGGAATGCTATTGTGAAGTTAGTCAAGAAAGTGAAGAAGTTGGAAGGGTTGCTGAAAAGGAGAGATGTGGTTTTATCAGACTCTGAAGAGGAAGAACCTGAGGCTCAGGGGAGGAAAAGTCAAGATGATCCTCTAGATTCTTTGGTACAAGGACTGGTTACTCCTACTACAACAAAAGTAAATGTTTCAGGGGAGGAACAAGTGGAAGACATAAGTCCTAATACTCTTGAAGCAGCCAAAACTCTCTCCAGGGTTGCCTCTCTAAAGCCAAAGTCCATTGATAAGGGAAGGAGATACAAGAGAAGAAAAGAGACTAAGGGAAAGAAGGTAGTCTCAAGCTTGGATTTTCAAGAAGAAGTTGATACTGGTGCTGAAGAAGTTAATACTGCTGAAGGAGTTAATACTGGCAGTATTAAACTTAGTACTGTTAGTGAACAAGTTAGTACTGTTAGTGAACAAGTTAGTACTGGCAGTGCTAAAAAGTCTACTCCTTCTCCTGATAAAGGCCAAAGAGCAGGAAAAGCTCCTATGATCATTGAAGAAACTCCTAAGAAGTCAAAGGAACAAATTTTACAGGAGGAAGCTAGCCTTGCTGAAGCAATCAGATTGGATACTTTACAGAAAGAAGAGGTGGCTAAACAAGTACATTTGGATTCTCTCCTAGCACAAAGAATTGCAGAAGAAGAAGAATTGAATGAGCAACAGAAGAAAAGAAAAGCTCAAGTTCAGTTTGAAGCTCAGCATTACACAGATGAAGATTGGGATTTAATTAGAGCAAAGATTGAAGCTAATGCAGAGTTGTCAAAAAGCATGCTAGGAAGTGAATTACAAGGAGAAGATTTTGCAAAGAAAATGGTTGATCTTGTCAATCAAAGGAAGAAATATTTTGCAGAAGAAAGAGCTAGAGCTAAAAGAAACAAGCCCATGACCCAATCACAGCTGAAGACTTATATGATGAATTACTTGAAGAATCAAGGGACATGGAAGTTATCTCAGCTGAAGAATTTGAGTTTTGAAGAAGTCAAGAAGGAATTTGATAAGCTTGTGAAACAGGTTGAGTCCTTTGCACCAATAAATTTTGAAGCCACTAAAGCTAGTTTGAAAAGATTTGGTGAAGAGCTTCAGACAAAGACTCCAAAAAGACTGAAAGATGATGAAGATGTTGAAGCAAAGGATGATGAGCCAACCAAGAAGTCTGGAAAAAGAAGAAAACAGATGGCAAGGAAAGGATTGCATACAAGTGTTGATAAGGATGACTCTGAAGGTTCAGATGAAGATAGTGAACAAGATGATTCTGTCACAGGTACTAAAACTCCAATTAATCCTGTTCCTGTAGCTATGAAAACACCTAGTATAGCCACCTATAAGATCTTCAAGCAAGGAGAAAAAGGAGCATACCAAATAGTTAGGGAAGATGGAACTGATATAGTGTACATTAATTTTGGTGCTATGTTGAAGGCTATATCTAGAGATGATCTTACTGAGTTATATAGGATTGTAATGAATAGATATGGGATGGATGGACCAGAGGATGAGCTAGAGAAGGTATTTTGGAAATATTTGAAGAATATGTTTGAAGAACCTCTTAGTACAGATCCTATATGGAGTGAATTAGGACAGCAAAGGATCATAAGTTAGAGATATTATGAGTCCTGTAGAGTACATTTTTAAACTTAGAGTCAATGGATATATATATGTTAATTGAAAGAACATATCCATTATCTGCTGAGATGTGCCAAAAGCCATGCTAGATAAGAAACTACAAGGTGGAAAGCCAGATGAGAATTGCTACAAATGCTTAAAAAGATGGAAAGCAAGTGGTATTAGGAAGTAAGTGAAGTTGAAGAGTTAGAAGTCTAGGATAGTGAGAGAAGGATATCACTTGGTGGAGGTGCTATACCACTAACTAAAAATGGTTATCAGTTCAACATATCTAATCATCATAAGAACTGGCTAGTCAGAGCAACCAGTCTGGCAAGGACTCTCAAATCCGTTCTATGGTTGACAACTTGCAAATAAGTTGTATGGTTTTCAACTCACCATATCTGTTTAAGTGAAGAGTTGGCTAGCCCACAAGTTTATGGATTGTGGTAAAGGCTATGGAAAAACCATAACTAGTCCATAAGATTATGGCTTATGGTAAAGACAAATTGCAAATCCATATTAGATGGTTGACACTTTACCAAAAAGTAGATGGTGCATCAACTCACCAAGTTTCATGTACAAAGAGTTGATATGGTAATCAATCCACCATGGAATTTACCTTTTCTAGGTGCCAAAGGATTGACTAGCCCTGAGCAAACGGCTACAGGTAAAGGCATATCAAATCCGTTTATGGCTGTAATGGTTTGCCAAAAACCATATGGTATTCAACTCACCAATGTTTCATGTACTGAGAGTTGAAATGGTTTTCAGTCAACCATGGACATGCACCTTTCTGGTGGCCAAAGGACTGACTACTCCAGAGTGAATGGCTAACTGGTAAAGAGACATCAAATCCATTTAAAAATTTTCAATGATTCACCTCTCACAGGAGTTAACACACCTGGAAGTGATGAGAATAGACTGAAACTATATGATTTGATGTACATATTGTCAATGTTGCTGAGATGATGGATTGCTGAAGAAATTTGAAGAAGAGTTGCTGCAAAGACTAAAAAGAGATGACTTGAAGTGTTGCAGATCAAGAATAACTTGAAGAATTCTATTTACAACATCCTCAGAAAGTTTAAAGTATTTAAAGAAAGATCAAGAATGTTTTGAAGGAACTTGAAGTTCACAAGTGAAGATCAAGTTAGGGGAGGATTGTTGGGAAATAGATTGTAACAGACTTAATACTGATAGTATAACAGTTAAGTCTGGTAGTTATAATTAGTTCTGTTAGTACTGAGTTAATACTGGCAGTACTAAGTTAAGTCTGGCAGTACTAAGTTAGTACTGGTAGAATAGTAGTACTAGAGTTAGTACTGGTCATAGTTAAGTCTGTTCATAGTTAAGTCTGTTTATATAACATAATAGTAATAGTTATCTTTGAGATATCTTAGGAAATGATATGTATTATCCTTTGACGCATTTGTAAAGCCCATTAGGGTTTCCTTAGTGTATAAAAGGAACCCTAAGGCACAATGTTATGTACGAGTACGTGATTGAAATATCAATAGAAACATAGAGCTTAATAGCAAATTAGTATTATTGTTTCTTCTTAATTCTTGTGTTAAGATTCCGCATTAACACTTGATTTTCATAGTCAGTGTCTCTCACATAGTTGATTTGGATTTATTCAAGTTAGCTATTGTCTTACAAAAGGCTAATAAGATCCTAAACCAAGGACCTACACTTACTGAAACTACTAATTTGATTTCATGCGAGTAAATAAGTTGTTTTGCAAAAGATTCATTCTGATATGTAATCTGTAACTTTGGATTTTGTTCTTCATTTTCTTGTTGCTGCAAACAGTTGTTAAAGCACTATAATCGGGATAAGCTTATAAGCCCAAACTTGTGACTTTATTAGTTTTTCAAAACCTCAAAAAGCCCGTAAGCTAAATAAGCTTAAACAAGCACCTCGGTAATAGATAAACAGTTTAATTATGCAAAATACCTTGATTGTATAGTATTTAATGTACTTATGATCTTGCAACCGGAAAAAATGACAATCCCAAACACCCTTGCACCTTATATTCGATTCCAAACTACGCATGCTTCAGATTAAGTTAGACAAAATAAGCTTCTAAAAGAGAGTTTAGAGTTTCTGTTTATTTGATACACTGTTATTGAAATGCAGCTAACGAAACCACAGGCGTTTCACCCATGCTATGCTAGCCTATTACGAATTAGAAATGGAGGGCCTGGTACGACATCTGGGATGGCTGGAATTGGCGACTCCAGACTACCATTAATTAGCAAGCAGTTTGATATCTCTAAAATTAGCCAAGAGGTATGCCTATTGTTAGCTCACTTTAGTTTAAACTTTTAAGTACTGAACTTCTATATTATTGATAATTATGTTGTGCTTGGCGATTAAGTGGATACAAGTTCTTTATAATTGTAACAACCTGTTGGGAATTATACATTCCTGACTTAGTACCGCTAGTTATATTACTTAGTACCGCTAGTTGTAATTAGTACTGACAGTACAAAGTGTTAAGTACTGATCAGTTAGTTAGTACCGTTAGTATAAAATAGTTAGTACCGTTTATGAGATATGCATGAGATATCTTAGGAAAGGATATGCATGATCTTTGTACGCGTTTTGTTAAGCCCATTAGGGTTTCCTTAGTCTATAAAAGGAACCCTAGGCATAGTTAATAGATATAGTTCTACACAGATCATAGAGATCGAATAGTAATCAAAGTTTGTAATCTGTAACCTAGGCAGATTCAAGGTTTAATATAAAAGTTCTTTTGTGATATTCAATATTGTTCTTCTTAGCATTATTTATTAGATTCCGCATAATCAATAGTGTTTACTCAGTGTTTCATTATTGTTGCTTTAGAATTATCTAAAGGAGCAAACTCTTTGCAAGCTGAAGGATAAGATCTATTCAGTAAAACGATCTAACAAGTGGTATCAGAGCTTGTGTGGAAACTCTGAATAAGAAGAACTCAACTGTAAGATGGCAGAACAAGACATTCCTGCACCCACAATCACTGCAATGAAGATCCCTATCATTAGGAAGGGAGAGTACGATATTTGGAGCATGAGAATGCGACAATATATCTGTCATACAGACCATAATCTATGGGATGTTATTGTCAATGGAGATCTAGAAGAAGAGCCTGCACCAACAACTGGAGAAACATCTGCCCCTCCTGCTCCTAAGACTGCCAAACAACTGAGAGGCAATCAAATCGAGGTTTGGTGGTAATGTAAAATCCAAGAAGATGTAGAAAAATGTTCTAAAACATCAGTTTGAAAATTTTTCTACTGCATCAAATGAAAGCTTGGACAAAGCTTATGATAGATTCTAAAAACTGATAAGTCAATTGGAGGTTCATGGTGCTCCAATATCAAAGGAAGATATCAACCAGAAGTTCCTTAGAAGTCTTCCTTCTTCATGGAATCAAATTGCCCTTATCATGAGAAATAAGCCAAACATTGATGAGATTGATATTGATGACCTTTACAACAATCTTAGGGTGTATGAAGATGAGTTGAAAAGGTCTTCAGGTTCTAACTCTACTTCTCAAAATATGGCTTTTCTCTCCTCTAAGAATACTGGTGGTACTAATAAAGTTAGTATTGTCAGTGGAGATTTTAGGGTTAGTACTGCTGGTGGAATTAATCAAGTTCCATCTACTCCATGTGCTCATGATGTAGCTTACTCCTTCTTTGCACAACCAACAACCAGTCCTTAACTTAAGAATGAGGACTTTCAACAGATGGATGAAGATGACTTGTAGGATTTGGATCTTCGATGGCAGGTGGCTATGTTGACTGTCAGAGTAAAGAAGTTCATTCAGAGGACAGGAAAGAATTTGGACTTCAAAGAAAAATGACCTGTTTCTCTTGATAAGTCAAAGATTGAGTGCTACAACTATTACAGAAAAGGGCATTTTACTAGAGAATGCAGATCTGGAAGGAATCAAGGGAGAAGATCTTATGGTGACAATGGCAGAAGCAATGCACCAACAAATGAATCTTCATCACAGGCACTGGTGGCTCAAGATGGTCTAGGAGGCTATGACTGGAGTAATGATTTTGAAGTAGAACCAGTCAACTATGCTTTGATGGCAATCTCCTCTTCAAGCTCATCAAGTTCTTCTGACAGTGAGGTACAAAAATGTTCTAAACAATGTCTTGAATCATTTAAAACTCTTCAAAAGAACTATGATACTGAAAGAGAAAAACATAACAAAGCAAAACTAGAAATCAGGGGTTATGAGATAGCCTTAGAGTCACTAGAATCTAGGATTCTTGGACATGAAAAGAATGAATTGGCTTGGGGTGAGAAATATGAATTTCAAAACTATGAGCTTAAATGTAGAGAAATAAAAATTAACAACTTAAATCTGGAATTAGAGAAGGTTGTTAAGGAAAGAGATGAGTTAAAAGATAAGATTGCAAAATGGGAAGAATCGACCAAGAATCTTGATGAAATACTTAACAGTCAAATGAGTGCTAGAGATAAAACTGGTTTAGGATATGTGATATTTGCTTAATTGTACATTTAATTACCCGGGATTTTGCCTAATAAAAGCCAATTTAATGCCAAAAGAATAGAAAATGTGTGCTTTTGTGTCCAATTGTGCAGGAAAGGATTGGAAAGACAAAAAGAAGCAAAAACGATCAAAAACCGACAAGAAACGGGAAAAAGACAAAGAGTCAAGAGCAAGAGCGAGAATCAGCCAAAGATCACAGCCGGATCAACCCGACACAGTCAAAGAAATAAAGGAACTCAAAGACCCAAGATGAAGTCAAAGGGCCATTATTGACAAGTCTTCAAAGTCTAAAGAGCTCATTTGAAGTTTTGAAGTATCAAGGACCAAGTTTGCCAAGAGTTGAAAATACTTTATAAAGAAGAAAATAGAAGAAAACAACAACAAGGGCTAAACCTGCCATTCTCCAAACTTCTTTATAACTAGAAAAGGGCGCAAAGAAGACAAGGACGAGTTCTGCCAATATCTCAAAGATTCAAATAATAAGCCCGGCTAATTCGCAACAAGAATAACTACCCAACAAACTACAACAACTTTTCCCGCCAAGATTACACAAACCCAAATCCCGTTTTTCACAACCCCGCTCCCTTTTCTCTTATAAAACTCGTTCCTACACTCTCCCCAATCACAATAAGACACGTGTAAACACCCTATTGGCCATGACACCTCACTAAATTGATCAAACGGCCTCAAATTCACTTCAAATAATCAACGGATGAGATTAAAAGGAATCCTCTAGAAATCCTTACCTCTCTTCACCTCTCCTCTATAAATAGCACCCTTAGACATCATATTTCGGTGGTTAGATTTTAGTTTTAAACTTTTACCTTGTAATTTCCGTTTTTAAGCAATTCTCTTTTACTTCAAGCAATTAAGCTTTTAAGATCTTGTACTCTTCCTTCTAAGCTTGTACTTCATATTTTGAGTTATACAATTTAGTTTACAAGTGTTTGTGAATTTTGATTTCAATTCTGATCGTTTTTTATCAAATAAGCTCTCAATAAGCTCAATTGAGCTTATTACTGTTCATAAGCTAAATTTTAGTTCAAATCCTGTTTTTAAGTAGTCATTTACTAATTCTAGACAATCTACATTCAAAGCATGATTACTTAAGGTGTTTTGAGTTCAACTTGAAGCTACAAGTGCAAATAAGCTAAAATCTAGCTTATTAAGGTTTAGAGGCTAAGGAGCCAATAGGAACAATGGTCCGGCTCAGACTACACCTTAAAATATATATAATATAATAAAATATCAAATATATAGTAAGGATAGTCTAAAGGCAGAGTCAATGATACCGAGAAGTAGTATAGAGTTTTCCCGGGTCGTAAATCCCCAACGAGGCTGGAATGGTAAATCGATACGAATGAATTGATGATTTGAATTGAGAAACAATTGATTTTGATTTTTAACTAGATAAACTAAAATTAATTAAAGAAAACTAAAATTATTCTACGGGAAACAAGCAATGGAAATTGGGAACCTTAATTAAAACTACGGGGAGCAGAAATAGTTATATGGATAAATACCTAAACTACGGGAGTCAAGAACATGGTAAATGGAAATCCTAAAAATCTTACGGGAAACAATAATTAGCTAAAAATGATTGACTAAAATAATTAAAATTAATTAACTAAATTAAATATGCAATATTAGACTATTCGTGAATTAATAGCAAGCCTAAAACTAAAAATTATAAAAATAAAGTCCTAAAATTATTTTTAAAAATTTAAAATAAATCAAAAATAATTCTACACTTTTAAAAGAAAATGTAAAAATTTTCAAAAACGGAGTTCGAAAACGAACAAAACGGTAAGAAACGAAAAATCCGGGGTCGTAAACGGGCCCGGAACTGAAATTTGGGTAAAAATCACCCTACAAAAGTTTTTATATTTTTAATATAAACTAACTGATTAAATAAAATTTTATTAAAAAGAAAAATATTTTTTTGTTAATTTTTGTATTTTTTTATGAATTTTCTAAGATTAAAAACTAATTAAAACTAATTAAATATAAAAAGACAGAAAATATAACTACAAAAAATCTGAAAAAATCAAATTAAATAAAGAAAAAGTTGAGGAATCTAAAAATATAAAAAGCCCTAAAAGTTACTGTTTGAATTAAAAGTAATTAAACTAATTAAATCTAAACCTAATTTAAATTAATTAAATTAAATAAACTAACTAATGTTAACCTAAGGGACTAACAGTGAAAGGACAAAAGGACTAACGGGGTAACAGGCTAACTAACCACAGGGACTAACAATTATAACTATAAAAGAAGCAATTACACAAATGGTCCCTGAGGTGGACCCCGATTACAAGAAGGGTCCAACTAGCTTATTATCAAAAAGTCAAAACAGCAAACTTGTTCAGGGGCTTAATGGCAACATTTTTCCTAAAAGGCACATAAGCTGAATCCAACTTAATAAGCTAGAAAGATGAGCTTTTTGGGGCTGCAGTAGCTTTTTAAGCTTATGAGCTTATTTGTCTTTCTTTTTGAGGTTTTAAGCTGCAAAATAAGCTAGAAACTAGTTGAATAAGCTACTAGACCTAAAGGAGACCTAAATAAGCTAAGGGAACCTAGATTAAGCCCTAAAATAAGCTGATGACAATTTAAGCTATAGACCATGTTTTAATAAAAAACAGAAAAAGCACGACTCTAATGCTCAAATAAGTAAGCTAAAGGGGAAACAATCTATGAGATTTTGGGAATTTAAGAGATACCTATAAGCTAGCTATAAAGAAAAGCAAAAACATACTAGGTCCTAGTGGAGCAATAAGCTGGAAAAGGGTGCTGAATGTGGGTGCTCAGCACCAGGGGAAAACAGCTAGGCTTAAGGGAGCTTATTTGGGCTTATGAATATAAGCCCTCAAGAGCTTATTAGCCAAAACAAAACAAAAACAGAATCAAAAGGGGGTGCCTAATGAGCTTATATTCAAAAGATGAGAGCTTAGGAAACAATATAAGCTGCTGAAATTGTGGCTTGAATTTGAGGGTTCTAAAAAAATGCAAAGCCAAATTTGACTTAAACTTGGTCAAACCCAAGGGACAGCAACAAGGGCTTGGGTTTATGGGTAGAAACAACACCAAAGAGCACTTAAACAATGTGCTTAAGCTGCTTATGCAGCTTGAGCACTTAAGCTCAAGGTGGCTTTTTCAGATTTTGACAGAAACCAAAAGGGCACTCAAAAACTTATTTCCAAACTAAAGGTGGTGATTTTAATGGATTAATTAAACCTACACACTCAGCCAAAAGTGGCTGAGTGCACTTGACCCACAACACCACCCATTTGACCCATTTTCAAGCTTAAAAACCAAACACCCCTTAAATCTAGTAGAAAAAAAAAAAAAAAAAAAAAGAAAAAAAAATGAAGTTTTACTTAGTTTTACTCAAAACTATTAATAAGGATTTTAGATCAATGACAGCAGGGTAACAAGTAAACTAAATTTTTTTCAGGATTAACAAAGAATTAAAAAAGACGAATAATGTTGAAAATCACAAGAAATTTAACATTAACTTCAAAACTTGAATTAAACCTTTAAAATAGTAACATTACACTTAAGAAGCAAGCTGGAAACTTAAATTACAAGTTGATTAAAATTTAAATAAAAATAAGCTAAGAAAAACTAGTGTGTGGTTCGGCATTGTGTTTTCTTGAATTTATAGAAGCCTCAAGGTCTTCACAGCTTCTATCTTTGTGTTTCTTGTGTGAGTTGAAGCTCAGCATCATCCTAGCTTAGATAGAGTTGTGTTCTTTTTTTATCACAATCCGCCATTGATTTTTCTTGGGTTATGTGGGATAGCCCAACATGGCAAGATTAAGAGGTTAGTGTGTTTTGGGTTTAGGTTGGGTCTGGGTAAACGAGTGTTGGGTAAAAGATGGAGAGTAACATGATGATGGGGTGGTATTGAGAAGATGGCGGGAAAGGTGTTGAGGAGGTGAACGTTTATTGGTTCCACAGTATGTAAAAGTTCATTTGCCAAAAAGAGACCCCCATCTTTCATCTTATCACTCTTTTGTGTCTTTTCTTTTTTTAGTTATAAAAAAGTTTGAAAATAGGCATAAACAGCCCTTGTGTTTATTGAAACAAAGATATAAGAAGGTTTGTGGATTGGCAGTTTCAGCCCTTGTGTTTTATAAAGAGATAAAAGGTTTTGTAAAATTACAAATTCAGTCCCCTCTCTTTTAAAACACTTTTCTTTTATAAAACAAATTTTCAGAATTGACAATTTAAAGTCTAATGATTTATAAAAATGGTTTTTGGGCCAGGTACTGGGCTTGGTTATGATTGGCCAACTTGGTGCGTTTGGGCCCAATAAGGTTTGTGCTTCTGTTAATGGGCTTTTTAAGGCCCCATAAGGTTGGAGTGGTTTTTGTTTTGCACAATGGGTGAGATTGCTTGTTTCAAGGGCTAGATCGGGCCTTCAAGAGTCTTCATAGTCCCTCTGTCAGTTTGCACACAAATGGGCTGTTGTCATTGATTGAGGCCCATTGGTCTTCACTGTCCTGCAATAATATACTATGGGCTTTCCCGGCCCATCAGATGGGTTGAATTGCAACCATTAGTACTCCTTCAATTACGCCTCCGGTTTTGACTGTTAATTTTGTTGAGTTGACTTGACATTTGACTTTTCTGATCTTTTGGCTTTGTCCTTCACAGCTTTCCATTCCAGTCGGTTTTTGTCTGTATTTAGCTTGTTATTCGTCCTTTTTCTTGGTTTAATCCTTTGCCCTGCACAACACAATGAAAAACAAACATATCTTAGTGGCAGTTTTTGTCTGGTTTTTGGTCATTTAAAGTCGGGTTTTTAATGAGAAAGGTAATGTGTATTTAAGCACGATAATTACCAAAAATCCCCATACTAAGGTATTGCCGTGTCCTCACGCAATGCTATGAAGTAAGGCAATTTACAATAAGAAAACTAAGACTCTTGACCCCCTCCGATAATAACTTTGAAAGTAGCAAAGGGTTGTCAAAGGTTAGAATCAATAGCTTCGACAAATCCCGATTACACCAATATTTTGTATGTACATTGACTAACTCTAATAATTTTTTTTTTGGATTTTTGAATGGTTTGTCTTTCTTATTTAATTCACATGTATCATAGAGTGAGAAACGTCCATAGAATGATCTACGGATGTCCTGACGGAAAATTTCCATCGTCCCCGGATTTTTCACTATGTTTTTTTTGTTTTTTTGTATTAAGCCAAGCAATTAAACGAGATCATTGTCGAATAATTTTAGGTGTAAAGCCCTCATACTTATAACTTGTGAACTTTTGAACTCCCCGACATGGATAGAATGATTACTTGATGTGTGCTTGATTTAGCTCACCCATGCGATCAACTTATTCTCATAGTCCACAAAGTTGAAGCGTGACTCAAAGCAACAATTTATTAAGACTTTGCAACTTGATTTTATAGAACTTTCAAAATTTTTTTTTTTTTTTTTTTTTTTTTTTTATTTTTTTTTTTTTAGTTCTTAAAGCTAGGAATGCTTTGCTAGTTTGAACACCATACCTAGGCCTCAACTCCCTAGGTAGATATCAACAACCAACGTCCGGTGTTCTTAGTTTGAAAACCCACCCCGTTGCTAGCGTAGTGGGAAATCACATCAACACCTTCTTCCTAATATGGCTAAGGATTAGTGTCTTAGTTTGAACCCTCACCTAGACCTTTCTTCCAAGTGAGATATCACGACACAAAACAACCATCCCTAGAAGCAAAGAGGTCATAGTTTGAACCCCCACCTCGTGTAAAGCGGAGTGGGATACACGATACAACTAATTACGTGCTCATATAATCAAATGTATGCTTTATTGGCTATTAAATCCTTTTCAAAACTTTTGCTTTTTAAGAAATCAAGTCACAAATGTGAAGCTTTTTCAGAACATCGATTGACTTAGCTGAATTAAATCGAACACGTATGATTAGGCGGATTAGAAGCTTATGGGAGAAAAAGAACACAAGTTATTCATATAAGTTTTTAGACGGAACTTGCTTGACACATCAACTTATATTTGACTCTATCATTTCTCGTTCTTCACTTAAGAATTCAAAGCAATAGAATTCGTGAAAGCTTTGCCAAAAGAACTAGCTAAGGGCCTTCAACACGCCCGATTCGAGTCAAAATTATTCTTACTCACCTTTATTCTATTTTTTGAAAATAATTTTTTTTTTTTCTTTTATTTTTTTTCATTTTTTTTGGTATTTGAAGAAAATTATGTGTAAAAACTGATTACGTGATAACAAAAACGGCTGTCAGCAAACATCAAATCGAAGATAACCCCCCCCCATACTAGAACTAAACATCGTCCTCGATGTTTTCAAAAGGGGTTCCTTTTACGAAATCTAACTAGGCCGTTTATAAGAAGCCAAAGATAAACTTAGTCGATAAGATTTGGATACTGAATTCACCAAATTGAAGCTGAATGGAAGCTTCGAGTTAAAAATGACAAATCGGAGAGCCTTCACAATCCGGGAATACCTGGTACATAGCAATACAAACCACACAAAAACATTGGAACCAAAACACGGGTAATGGAAAAATGAAAGCCTTCTCAACACTTATTTAAACATACAACTACGATAGCATGGGGTGCCATCCACGATGCGCTGTTTAGGTCCCGACGCCTTGACACCGTCCCCGAAATTATTGGTCCCAATGGGGAAACGTTTGGAGATCTGGGACAACCTCGTTGGTACTCCCCTCCAAAGTAATGTTGATAACGATGACCATATCACTTTAAAAAGTTGGGCCAGGGATTTGAGATAGCTCCCCGACGGTGCCATAAGGAAAAACTGGACACACGGTGAATGGTCCAGACAACCGGGATTTCAGCTTGCCCGAGAAAATCATGAGTCTAGAATTGAAAAGGAGAACACGATCACCAACGTTGAAACGCGGTTTTTTTTGATCTAGCATCGTTATCCTCATTGGTTTTCTCTTTATGAGATCAGAGAGTTCTCGAGCCTGATCACGAAGTTCATTTAGTTCATTCATTGAACTTTCCTGATGATCACCCCGCTGTTATGAAATATCAAAATTGTATGCTTTGAGAGCCCAGTAGCTTTGGCTCTAGCTCGATCGTTAGATGAACATCTTCCCTTACACAAAGTTTATATGGAGTACAAACCCGATTGGTGTTTTGTAACGCTGTGCGGAAAGGCCCATAAAGCATCTCTAATTTGTCCTGACCGAGGCAACGATGTTTCTCCCACCGTTCTTCAAGAATACCTTTAAACCAACATTGACACTCACTTGCCCACGTTGTTTGGTGGGTGAATACGCGGTGGAGAGACGGTGAGTGACTCCATACTTAAGCATGACTTTTGTAAATTAGTCATGTAGCAGAAGTGAGTTCCGCGATCTACTTATGAAAGCGTCAGGTGCACCAAAATCGAAAAAGAGTTATTTCAAAAAATTTACAGACAACTCAGCATCATTGGGGGGGAGCGCTTTTTGCTTTCAACCCATTTTTGACAAATATTCAACAGCCACGAGTTGTAACTTAGTTCCTCCTTGAAACCGGAAACGGCCCCATAAAGCCAATGCCAAGCCAGATGTCAAAGATTTTCGCAACTTGGATGGAGTTTTGTGGCATCTCAGCTCGTTGGCCTAATTTTTTTCCTTGACGTTGACAAAAGTCCACAACGGGTGACAAAAGTCCATGGTGCATCCTTGTAATATGGAGGGCCAATAGAATCCTGAATCGAAGATTTTTCTTGCTAGTGTATATTGGCACCATAGTGTCCCCCTGTAGGTCCACTGTGGCAAGCTTGAGAAATGTCTCAAAGCCTTCTTGGCCAGAACACAACGTCTTATCACCAGATCAGCACAGATCTAAAACAGGAAAAAAAAAAAGATCAACCCAGAAATAATGCTTGACATCCTTGAAGAATTTATTTTTTGTTGGGATGTCATTCCTGAACACGAATTTTCCCCGCATGGAAATTTGCAAAATCGGCAAACCATGGGGTGCTTGATCTTGAAGAGCAATATGAAACCAAGAGTTTTTCGAGAGGAAATGCTTCATTGATTTCTTTGTTCTCTATTAGTCTTGATGCGATTATTCAAGTCTGACAAATGACGGCGGCGAGATTTTCAGCTCCTATATTTTGTCTCGAATTTTCATATACAAATTCTTGGGAGCAACAAGATTCCACCGCATGAAGTCTTGGCCTTAGCATCTTTTCATGGCAAAAAGATACTTTGATGGCCGAATGATCAGTATACTCTAATGCTTTTTTGACATAACATATATGACCTAAAATTCACACAGCATGACACTACAGCAAGTAACTCTTTTTACAGATAGTAGTGTAATGATTTTGAGGCCTCGTATCATAGTCTTGCTAGCATAAGTGTATAGTGAAAATGCTTGTTTTTTTCTTTGCCCGAGGACTGCCCCCAATTGCGAAATCGCTAGCATTCGCACATCAGTTCAAAAGGCAAGTCCCAGTCGTGGAGCAATAAGAACGGAGCATCAGTCATCTTCTTTTGATGTGTTAACAGGAATCGACACAACTCTTCAGAAAAGATAAACGGAGTCTCTTTTTCAAGCAAATTAAGTCATAGGACGGGCAATTTTCGAGAAGACCTGAATGAATCGTCTTAAAAACCGGCGTGCCAAGGAAACTACGGACACCTTTGTCTGAAGTCGCATGAGGAGTTTAGCTATACTTCGACATTAGCTCTATCAACCTCAGTCCCGACTTAAGAAATTTATTGTCCGAAACTATTCCCTTCCTTTACCCAATGAAATGGCTTTTTTTCCCAGTTTTTAAAGACAAATTGGTGTCTTCACACCGCTAGTCAACACTTTCTAAATGGTAAGCACGTTACAAAGAGTCCCCAAAGACCGAAAAGTCATCCATGAATACTTCCATTGTTTTCTCAATCATATCGTGGAAGATTGCCATCATACATCTTTGGAACGTGCCCGGAGCATTGCATAGCCCAAAAGGCATGCGACGATAAGCAAATGTTCCGTATGGGCATGTGAAGGTTGTCTTTTCTTGATCTTTTGGGTCAATTGGGATTTGAAAGTAACCGGAGAAGCCCATCGGAGGAAAACAGTAGTAATTCGTTCCCTCTAGTCTCTCGAGCATTTGATCCATGAATGGTAAAGGAAGTGTCTTTTCGGTTGGCTTCATAAGTTTTCAGTACCAATACAACACGCCATCCCGGTGAACCAATTCGAGTAGGAAATCATAGCACATTCTCTTCATTTGTGATACATCATACCTCCTTTTTTAGGTACACATTGTACCGGGCTCACCCAAGGCTGTCAGAGATGGGTTAAATCAATCCACGTCAAGGAGTTTTTTCAACCTCCTTTTTATTATAACATCGTGAATTTTTGAGGTTTTACCCTTCTCTGACTTTGTACAGATGGTTCATAGTCCTCTCCAATAGAATTTTGTGAGTACATAAAATTCCGGGCAACACCCTTTAATATCGAGAGTTTCCAAGCGTTGGCTCGCTTGTGGGAACATAAGAACCTTCAGAATGCTTCCCTTTTCCATCTTTTAAGTCTTTAGCAATTATGACAGGCAACTTGTCGTCCACCTTCTAAAAAATGCGAATTCAAAGATGGGGTGGCAGTTCCCTTGAGTTCAACCTCGTGAGGTTCATTAATGAAAGGTTCACGGTTTTAGCTTCACAAGTTTGAGTTCTCTTTCCTACCTCCGGGCATATATTGTTCATGAGTTGGGAGGGGGGGGGTGTGTGGTCACCATGTTTAAAATTGCTTCTAGAATCAGGATGTCCCCCTCAGATCTCTGATAATTGGTCAACTTCATGATGATGGATCAACCCTTCTAGAGCAAGAAACGAATCTGCTTCTTCAAAATAAGAGAAAGTCCCTGACCCGAAAGGAGTGAAGTTGGGAGAAGCATGCACCAATGGCTCAAAATATGGATGGGATTTGCCACTCGCGATCACTTTTGAAAATCTAGGACCTCTTGACGAATACTCATCACAAGCCATTTCGATGAACTTTCGATGTTTGTTTGCCGTCATATGGTCTAATCAGCTTTGTATTTTGAGGTTAGGTCCAAGTTGAATGTATGGCTTCCTGCCAAAACGAAGGGTAACTCTCCTCCATTAAACATCTATCAAAGCAGACTTGTTTTAAGAAACATCGCCCAGAATCAAAGGACTCGGGGTCTGTTCAAAAACAACAACAAACGAATCAGCTGGAAATGGAACTTTCCACAACCATTAGACACGTCTTTAGCAATAGCCAATTGGTTCAGTGATTGAACATCTGCTAGCTCTAACGTCATGGCAAAGTTGGGGTTAGTTCAGGAAGAGTCGCGATTCTTTCTAGACAGAATAAGCATGAGATTAATGCTCGCACCAAGATCGGCCAATGCGTTGCATGTAGTAATCCCCGTGAATCACATGGAATCAGAAATCGCCAGGTCTCCAATTTCTTGGTAACTTGTTGGAGGATGACCGCTTGAACAGTTCTCATTCCAAAAGGAGTCCTTGCCAATTCGCTCAATTTTTCCGTTGTTTCCAATCAAGTTTTTAAAAGGTCGAAGCAAATTAGCACGAGCATCAGGCGTCGTAAAGCTAAACACGAAACTTAAATCCCTAAAGATTTCATAGAAGTTCCTTTTCTCGATTGATCTTAGCTTTTTCCTTGCTTTGATCATCATTTCTTCGTGATGGAAATGGAATTGATGCTGAGTCACAACAGGAGCAAAACATTGGGCTCCCCCTCAGGATATTAGGAAATTACGGTCTGAATTTGAACAACAGGAGGTTGGACGTCTTCGGTGCTTCCGTTATTAGCAGGAGGCATCGTGTCCTTTGTCACCTCGACATCTTGATTAACTGCTTTCGGTCCTTGGATGGTAACACCACTTCGGGGAGTGATACTTTTAAATCTTGTCCTTAGTTGTTAACATGTTACCAGGAAGAGTTCCAGAACCGGAAGTAGAAGCTTGTATTGCAGTAACAAATTTTGAAAGCATGTCAGTTAGACCAATTGAAGCAACTGGCACTCTTAAAAAGAGTTGTCTTCCACCTAAGTGTTGGTTGCTTATGGCCCAGATCATTCAATGTTTTAGGGGCAATACTGGAGGGTATGATTAAATTTCTAACAAATATGCAATGATTATTTATTTTCTGGCAAATAGGGTTAAGATAGATTCTGCAAAACTAATTTGGGATGACCTTCTTTCAAAACTACTGAAGAAACAAAGGAAAAAGGTTGTAAACTACTCTATGTTTTTGTCACTACTTTTGGAAAGTAAAATAAAGGAAATGTATTTCAATGCTGAAGCCAAAGTCATTCCCACCAGAATCTTTAGTGTCAACAACTGGACACTGAAGCAAAACCAACCTGAAGGACCTTCCTTTACTCCTAACATGCTGGCCATCTACGCTACAGATGAGCCTGGGTATTTCATAGCCTTCAAATCCACTCTCCTAACTAGAGGGTTGGTCACTGAAGGCCAAGAGCCTAGAGCTAAAAAATGACGAAGAAAAAGTGTTCATAAACATAGCAAACACACTCAACAATCTCCATCCAAACTAAAGGCAACATTCATTAGGCCTCTCTCAAAAGAGGCCACTAAATCTCTCAAAGGCCAATCTAAGAAACGAAAGAAGTTTGTAACGGCTAAGGACAAGAACCCAGCCAGGCTTCAGCTTCCACACCTATGGTCGATGAAATACATAAAGAGACCCTGCAAGCAACCAGTGGCCAAACTTCTTTCGGGGTCACTGATGATGAAAGAGATAACCCTCAGCTCATTAGTGTTGTGTTAGCATCTTAAACTGAACGTATATTTCATCTTCTACCATTGTTCACTCTGAGTCTACATGAGGACATGATGCTTCAGCATCTTTCATAGCTAAAGCTAATCTTGGAAACACTGATCCTAAGGGTTCTTTATCTCGACAACAAGGTAACGATGAAGGAACCATAAACTATTCATTTTATCATTTTAATACAGGGACTAAGCTAAGTGTTCTTGTAGATAAAACCTAATCTGCTGGAGATGGGTTAGAAACTGCCTAAACTAAAACAGGAACTGAGAAAAAACCTACCACTAAGCATATGTTTGAAATTAATATTGAGGATGTTTCTCAAAGCTCTGATGATGATGAAGAAGAAATCAAACGGGCTGACTTAACAGAGCTGGTGAAAGAAACAGGTACTAAAGCTATGGACTTGGATTCCCCTAAAGATGATCAACACTTCAGATTTCAAGTGATGATGAGGCTGACATTCAAGGTGAAGTTCAGAATGAAACTGGTGATACTTCAGTCCCTCAACCTTTTCCATCTCCTAAGTCTATCAAAATTCAAGAGTTTACAAATCAAGTTCTTCTTCAGCCCTAGAAATATAAGCTGGAAAAAGACAAAGCTGTTGTTGAAGCTGAAGCTGCCCTATTAAAAGCACAACCCTCATTTCCTAATGTTTAATAGCCATAGAGCTTCTAGTAAATTCCTTGAAACCTGAACTTGATAAGATGCTTACAGCTCATGATTTTAGTGCTTCAATTCCTATGGAGTTAAAAGAGCTCCCCACCAAGGTTAATGAAATCAGTGGGACATTGGGTGATTTGAAAAAATATGTGGAGCAATTGGAGATTGAAGTACTAGGGGAGCTGAAAGACCTTCCTAACAAACTACAAGATTTTCAAGCTTCCATCTCAGTTCTCACCACTAAAGTTGCCTCTCTGGAAGGCTTAAAGTTGTACATTCCAGCTAGATTACTTTCTTTACCTAGTCAGGTTTCTTCAATCAGTTCTCAACTCACGAAACTCAGAGTCTTGGATGCTATCCTAAGTATGCTAGGCAAAGTTGTTGCTGCTATGGACAGGTTTCCAAAGGCCATTGATCCAGCATCACAAAAAGCTGGTGATCAAAGTGTTCCTTGAGGAGGCCAAGCTGGCACTCACCCTGCTGAGAGGGTGAACAAGTTATCCCCCATCTACTTTTCCTCCTTTAGGCCGTCCATCCCCTACACTTTATGGACTTTCCATATTGGTTGTTGATCCGCTCAGACTATACCTTAAAATACATATAATATAATAAAATATCAAATATATAGTAAGGATAGTCTAAAAGCAGAGTCAATGATACCGAGAAGTAGTATAGAGCTTTCCCGGGTCGTAAATCCCCAACGAGGCTGGAATGGTAAATCGATACGAATGAATTGAGGATTTGAATTGAGAAACAAATGATTTTGATATTTAACTAAATAAACTAAAATTAATTAAAGAAAACTAAAATTATTCTACAGGAAACAAGCAGTGGAAAATGGGAATCTTAAATATACTACGGGGAACAAAAATAGTTATACGGATAAATCCTAAACTACGGGAGCATAAATAATGGCAAATGAAATCCTAAGAAATCTACGGGGAACATAATTAGGCTAAAAATACTTAACTAAAATAATTAAAACTAATAAACTAAATTAAACATACAATTATAGACTACCGGGAATTAAATCGCAAGCTAAAACTAAAAATTTACAAAAATAAAGTCATAAAATTAATTTTAAAATTTAAATAAATCAAAAATATTCTAACTTAAAAGAAAATGTAAAAATTTTCAAAAACGGAGTTCGAAAACGAACAAAACGGTAAGAAACGAAAAAAGTAGTGTTCAGATGTACAGGGTACAACAGAATATGTGGACATGGGAACAATGCACGGTAGCAGTCCTCTGTGTTTATAGAGGGAGCTCAAAACAGAGTTGGGAATGTTAATCCAGGTCAAGCAAGGCAGGTTAAGTACTACAAGTGCAACGGTATAGGCCACATAGCAAGGAACTTGATTCCGTATGGTCATGTACCTCAGATAGAATGTCCGAATCATAAAGGGGTTTTGAACAAACCAAGGAATGTTACCTCACTGAGGTCCAATCCATTTTCAAAACACTTAAAGAACATTTTGAAGGGAATCAAAATGCTTTAACTAAAAGAAAATCAAAAAGAAATGAAAGACATTTTTAAAGATTTAGCTGAAGATGACCAAAATGTTGTAAATAGTGAAGCAAGTATGAGATTTGAGCAGGAAAAAATCTCTTATTGCAAGATAATTTAATTGCTGATTACTTGTCCACAGAAGTGTTATATTGCAACAAATTCTGAGCTTACTGTATCTAGATTCACTGAAATGCATAAAGCCCACACCATTGTTCAAACACGTTGTTTGGAACTTGAAGCAGAGCTGTCTAAATTACGGGATAAGGTTAAAAAAGATGATCATACTAAATTAGTAAAACATTTTTCCAATCTTGAGGTTAATCACTTAAATTTACAGTTAAAGTATCAAACTTTAAAGAAAGTTTTGGAAACGACCCATCGCCACCCGCTCGAGATACTCTGATTAGACTCAGACTTTGTAATCCGAAAAAATGAAAGATTCCCATTTCAAGGGAAAGGAACAACGCCATTAAAAATTGAGAACGCAAATCTCTCAATTGAAAGAGACCCGTAGTGAAGCAGACCGTACTCTTGATTTCAGGACCTTAGATTTTCAGATCACTCAATTAACTGAAAAAGTCTCCGTTCTTCAAGAACAAAATGAGCTTTTTAGGGCAGAGAATGAAAAAGTTAAACAGCATTACAAGGAATTGTATGATTCTATTAAGATCACGCGTGCTAAGCATATAGAACAGACAACGGCCTTGCTAACTGAAAATGAGAATCTGAAAGCCCAAATACATGAAAATCTGAAATGCAACACTATAGAGTCTGTAAAACCAAGAGTTCTTGCACCCGGTAGGTATGCTATAGATGTTGAACCAATTCCCCCTCACAATAGGAACAACAGGGAAGTTCATCTATATTATCTCAAACATCTTAAGGAAAGTGTAGAAACCCTTCGCGAAATAGTAGAGGAAGCTAAGGTTGAAAGACCCTTAGATAGATCAATTATCTCTGCTTGCCGTTACACTAAACACTCTCAGGAACTCTTAGAATATGCGATTGGCACTTGTCCGAAAGCCTTTAACCAACGAGATAAAAAAGCATGCCTTCCAACCCCCTGTAATTAGGAAAAAGCAAGTTACTTTTGAAGAACAATGTGACACGTCAAATAGTAACACACACAAACATGTAGAGCAACTGAACACTCAGAAGACTAATGTCCCTGTGCCTCCTTCTACAGGAGTAAACTGTTGCACCAATGCTAGCGGATCACAGCCTAGGAGCAATACCAAGAAAAATAGGATCTCCCCAAAGGTGTCAACAAGAAGAAAGTAGAAGAAGACCATATGATAAATAAGTCTAACTTAAGAACCATGAATCATATTGATTCTAGTAGTAGCCCTAAGCGTACTATAATTAATTCAATTCTATTCTGTTGCCAACATGAACAAAATGTTTTTATTTTATGCAAATCATGATGTGTGTGTGGTTGATTATTTGCAATTTGTTAAGGCATCCCCCTCTATTTATAATATTCATAATGTTGTACGCAAAGTTAAGTAAGTTTGGAAACCTAAGCAAGTTAGGCAAGTAGGGAAACCCACAGGCAAAGTGCTTACCATTGTTGGTCATCAATGGAGACCTACAGGCAGAATATTCACTTTAGGAGAACAGTGCCCTTTAACTAGGCTCACTAAACTCAAAGTAGTATCCGTTAAGCAAACCGAGCATCAGGCCATTACTTGTGCTAACCAACAGGAACCCAACCAAAATTAGGGATCCAACTTTCCAAACTCTCCATCTTTGTCTATTTTCAAATGCAGGTCGTACAAATCGTCCTTTGGTATTTAGATTCATAAAGCTCAAAACATATGAAGAGGGATCGCTCACGGCTCAGGAATTTTGTGAAAAAGTTCATCGGGACAGTTAGATTCTGGAATGACCACTTTGGTGCTATTATGGGTTATAGAGATTATGTGATTGGTGACAGTGTAATCTCCAGGGTATACTATGTGGAAGGACTAGGACACAATTTGTTCTCTGTCGGATAATTTTACGACTCTGAATAGGAAGTTGCATTCAGGAAACATTCATGTTATGTTCGAGATACGGATGGTGTTGAATTAATTAAAGGTTCTCGCGGTTCTAATTGTACACTATCTCGGTTGAAGACATGATGAAGTCCTCTCCCATTTGCCTGTTGTCTAAGGCCTCCAAGAACAAATCATGGTTATGGCATCGTCGTTTAAACCACTTGAACTTCGGTACCATTAATGACCTTGCGAGAAAGGACTTAGTCAGAGGTCTACCTAGATTGAAGTTTGAGAAAGATCATCTTTGCTCTGCATGTCAACTAGGAAAGAGCAAAAAGCATACCCACAAACCCAAAACCGAAAACACCAACTTGGAAGTTCTTAATACCCTTCATATGGATTAAGTGGCCGATGCGAGTGCAATACAATTAATGGGAAGAAATACACTTAGTCATGTTAAGATGATTATTTCTCGGTTTACTTGGGTTATAGTTTTTGAGAATCGAAAGATGAAACCCCAGAGATCCGTCAATTAAAAATTTGACAAATACAAGTCGGTCTCAACAAAACTATTAGATACATCCGTACTGATAATGGCACAGAATTTGTCAATAAAGACTTGACTGCATATTATGAACGTGTCGGCATTTTTCACCAAAAGACAGTTCCAAGGACTCCACAGCAGAACGACGTTGTCGAAAGACAGAACCGCACTCTTGTAGAGGCCGCTAGGATAATGCTGATATTTTCCAAGGCTATGATGTTTCTATGGGCAGAAGCTGTACTGCTTGTTACACCCAAAACCGATCCCTCATTCACACTCTCCATAACAAAACCCCATATGAGCTAGTGCATGATAAGAAGCCTGATCTTACCTTTTTCCGTGTCTTTGGTGCTCTTTGTTAGCCTACAAATGACAACGAAGATCATAGAAAATTACAACCAACAACTGGTATTGGAATATTCATTGGTTATGCACCTAGCAGGAAAGGGTATATAATCCACAACAAAAGAACCCGACGAATTATGGAAACTATTTACATTTAATTCGATGAGCTGACTGAGCATATGGCTCCTGAACAACTCAGTACATGACCCGCTCCTTCTTTTTTGACGCCTGGACAATAAGAACAGGCCTTAACCAAATCCGTTCCACAATGCACCTTTGTACCTCCTCACAATTAAAGAACTAGAGATTTTAATCCACCATGATCAATGAAGACCTTGAACCTACTCGTGTTGAAAGACCGGTCTCTCCTGCTCCAGCAATTTCAGTTTCAGTCACTTCAGCCGGTACACCTTCATCTACTACCATTGATCAAGATGCACCTTCTCCAAGTCATTCACAGTCATATTCGGCATTACAATCTCCAAGTTTACATCAAGGCATTGCAGCTGAATCTACTCTCATGGAAGACAATCATTTTCCTCCTGTTGACTATGATCCCTTCGTAAACGTGTTCGCTCTGGAACCTAGTTCTGAAGCATAATCATCTGGGGATCTTAGTTCAACATAATCTCTTTATGTCACTCAAACACTTCATCATCTCAGGAAATGGAGCAAAGACAACCCGCTGGATAACATTATTGGTAATCCATCTCGTCCGATATCCACCAGAAAATAACTTGCAACCGATGCCTTATGGTGCTTGTATAACTCTGTACTGTCAAAAGTCGAGCCCAAGAACTTCAAATCTGCAATAACTAAAGATTGCTGGTTTCAAGCTATGCAAGATGAGATTCACGAATTTGATCGCTTATCAAGTAAGGGAATTGATACCACAACTACCATACGAGTCATGGTTAAAGCTCTCAATGTGGATTACAAAGTAAACTTTGATGAGTATGGTAGTACAGAAGAACAAGGCAGGTTGTTGGGCCAAGGGATATCGACAAGAGGAGGGTATTGATTTTGAGGAATCATTTGCACCGGTTGCACGTATCGAGGCTATTCGAATCTTCATCGCCAATGCCGCCAGTAAAAACATGACCATCTATCAAATGGATGTCAAGACAGCATTCCTTAATGGCAAGTTGAAGGAAGAAGTCTATGTTAGTCAACGAAAGGGTTTCGTTGATCCAGACCATCCGATATATGTTTATCGTCTGAAGAAGGCTTTGTACAGTTTAAAGCAAGCTCCTCGGGCGTGTTATGATACCTTGTCACGATTTCTTCTAGACAACAACTTTTCCAAGGGTGTAGTAGATCTGATATTATTCACTCGATAATCAGGCAAACATATTCTTCTTGTTCAAATATATGTAGATGATATCATATTTGCCTCGACCGACCCTATAGCGTGTGCCATATTTTCCAATGAGATGAGTTCTAAATTTCAAATGTCAATGATGGGTCAAATGTCTTTTTTCTTAGGTTTACAAGTTTCTCAAAATCCCAGAGGCATTTTTATTAATCAATCAAAATTTGCTCTTGAAATATTAAAGAAATTTGGGATGGATTCGTGTGACCCTAGTTGAAACACCCCATGTGGATAGTGACTTAAACTGGATGAGGACCCCTTAGGGATTCCAGTTGACCATACTTGATTTCGTAGTATGGTCGGCTCTCTAATGTATCTCACTGCCAGCAGACTCGACCTTGTATTCGCTGTATGCATGTGTGCTAGGTATCAGGCTTCGCCTACCAAAAAGCACCTTGAAGAACTTAAACGGGTCTTTTGGTATCTTAGAGGAACCATTAATTGGGATCTTTGGTATCCAAAAGACACCGCTATGGCACTAACGGCCTATGCAGATGCAGACCATGCAGGTTGTCAAGACACACGAAGAAGTACGTCAGGAAGTGCTCAGTTCTTTGGAGATAAATTAGTCACATGGTCATCAAAGAAACAGAAGAGCACTGCAATCTCAACAACAAAGGTTGAATACATTGCCATGTCTGGATGTTTTGCTCAGATATTTTGGATGAGATCACAACGTACAGACTACGACTTTGTCTTCAATAAGATTCCCTTGTATTGTGACAATCGCAGTGCCATTGCTCTCTGCTGCAATAATGTCCAACACTCCCGGTCCAAGCACATTGACACACGACACCATTTTATAAGAGAGCAAGTTGAGAAAGGTGTGGTTGAATTGTACTTCGTGACGACGGATTATCAACTCGCGAATATATTCACCAAAGCATTACCAAGAGAGCGGTTTGAATTTCTACTCCCGCGTCTTGGTATGAAGAGTATGTCTCCAGAAACCCTTAAACGTCTTCAGGAAGGAGAAGAGGAGTAAAGGATGGTCCTTCTATATCCATTGTATATATGTATATAGCTTAAATATAAAAAGAAAATACAAAAATATAAAAGCTACAAAAACCATAAAAATCAGAAAATAGAAAATACCAAAAATAGTGTTTCAAGACATGTCTTCCGTTTATCGATAACATTTACGGACCTAGAAATGTCATTCAATAATGACACGGGTCTTTAAATGAAGCTCGAATGGAAGTTCACATTTTTCAAAACATGTCTTTAAGGCTTGCAGTTATTTCAGACTGTAACCCGTTTTTCAAATTAAGGAAAGCATGTCGCCAAAAAGACGGTTGTTCCTGACAACGAGTGATTAAGTTCTCCCGGGCATGGATTACTTTATATCCATGCAATTCGATCTAATGTACGCTTCAGTGCATTATTTCCCGATATGGAAGAGAAGTCTTCTGTCTATCCATATAATTTTCCGTCTATGATTCTTCAGAAAATTAGTTGGATTTCACATGGTGGTTTGATGTTGTTGGAAAATCAATCAGACTTGTGTTTTTCATCAATGTGATATCATTTGCATAAAGAGAACTTCAAAATATTTAACCTTAGTAACGTATGAAGATTGTGTACTTATTGACCTTCAGTCACCTGAAACCAACCACTACCACCCACAGATAAGAAGATCTTACTACTGCAGTCATCCTATGGCCCAGAAACTATTTATAAGACAACGAAGAAGACTTCCAACTGGGGATTAGAGCTACCAACTCAGCTAAACTCACCAACCACGATGTGAATGCAACTGGTCTTGAGTACAACCGACTTCACCTAATTGACTCCGAGAGCCGTCACTTTAGTATAAATATGGCGTTCAGATGATCATGCGCTTCAATGAGATCCACAAGTTCAGCGACGGCACTCTGCAACAGATTGATGAGGCATTGGACTACCGGGTCAAGGAATTCAAGGTCAACAGGATGAATCCGGGTTTGGACACACGGTTTTGGACAAGGAAAGATGTCGAAAGAAGCAAGGAGTTCATGTTTTCCATTCAGAATGGCTCAATGACAAGGAGAAAAACTCTGAAATCAGTGAAGCTATGTTGGTGGAAGATAAGAGAGGGAGACTACGACTTCTGTAGAAACAAAATGACACATCATCTCTGCAATCAAGTGTACATCTCTTGTGGCTTATCCTTATAGTATGTGGTATAGGAAATATTACATTATACAGTAGTGATTAAGATGTGTTTTGTGTCAGTATATTTTGTCTTTTCTGAGTTTGTGTCAAATTTTGTAACCATTAGAACAAACTCATAATTATGTCCCTCCAGAATTTAGGGGGAGCATGAATATGTTCCATTATCGGCTTGTATAAATCAGACATATTTTCTCCTAAATTTTTCTAACATATTCAAATCAATTGAGATCCTAAATCTCAGAGGGTTTGAAATTTTTGATCAGGGGAGAGAATGTGATTTTAATATGAAAATCTGATAAAAATGTGTGGAAAACTAGAAGGGGGGATTGAATAGTTTACCGCTTTTTAATTTAATGTTTAGTTTGTTTATAAAAATTTAGATTCGACTTTTTGTGAATTCAACACTTGCACAATATGAACAATACAAATATATAAAAGCAAATAAAAGATAAGAGTTAGAAAGATCAAACCACAACACAAGGATTTATAGTGGGGGCCTACTCCACTCCCCGGGCACCAAACTCGAGAGTTTTCTTCACTATGTCAACAAACTCCCTTATGGCGGAGAAAACCGTACACAACGTTGCTTATATCAATTTACGACACTAAGCTAAATGTCGAGTTCTAATCTTAGCTAGAACCAATCTATCACAAACACAAATGTACGAAGTGTCAAGACTTATCAACTTCACGTATTCGTCAAACTTCACAACTTTCTTCACAACTTAACGACTTCTTTAAAACTTCACGACTTATTCACAACTTCACACTTAACTTCACCACAATACTATAAGCAAACTACCTAACACTACTTGGTAAGATCACAACGATCTAACTATACTTACAAAGATCACCAAGATCTAGCTACTACACACAACTACAAGATATACAATTGATTTACAAATATGTGATATGAATGCAATAAGATTGCTATGCACACTAAGGTGTAATACGTCTTCACTTGATGATGGAAGTATTCTTCTCTTGCACTTGACGAATATAACTTAGATCACTTAGAAACAAAGCTTTATGATTAATTGATCAAATGATTTTAGAGAGGATAAGTGAGCTGTTTTGAGCAGAAAGAATGAGTGCAAAAGGTGAGAAAAATGTTGAGGAATAGTCCAGTATTTATAGGACAAGAAGGAGGAGCGGAGTCTATGGCCGGCCCCCTTAAATAGGGTGTCGGCCCCCTTATAATTAAGGGGGCCGCCCATGTATTTAAGGGGGTCGCCCCTTTCAGACGCTCCTCTTTTTTGTCCTATCTAGGGGAGGTGTTTACTGGACCTTTTCTAGCCGTTTTAGGTTCGAAAATTTGAAATTCAAAATGTTTATTTTGAATAAAACATTTCTTTTAAATGTAGAAAATGTTTTGTAAGTTTATAAACATGTTTACAACATTTTATAAAAGTTTGAGGTTGAATAAAAATTTCCTTTGATCATAAAATCCATTAAGCATTTATTTATTCATACCTTTAAGTGATGTAATTGTTGAAATGAGAATTTACTACTAAATACTTGTTTACGTTTAATTTTACGTTGAACGTTTTTATATTTTGTGATTATCAAAACGTAAAGATGTGAAAAAATATTATTAATGTTTTTAGGCATTATATTTTATCAACATAACAAACATTTCTTCTTCATTTTCTTAATATACCTCATTGTCTCGTTTGCAATTAGCACTTCGTCCAAAATATATCTACCCTTTATAAAGGTGTTTTGAACCTCGCCTACTAGCTTATCCACAACCACTTTAATTCTTTTAGCTAACAACTTTGCAATAATTTTATAGTAGAATCCAACTAAACTAATTGGGCGATAGTCACCCAGTCCGATGGGATCACCTCCTTAGGAGCTAAGGTAACAAAGGAAGCATTACACCCCCTCGAAATCTCTTCACTAGTCCAGAACCATCGGATCTCTTTAAACATGCCCCCTTTCTCTATATCCCATAACATTAGTAGTGTTACTCGAAACCCAATTTGGTGACAATTGATTTTGTCTATTCATGAAGATTACGGTGGTCTAGATTTAGATGAGACAAGCCTAAAGGGACTTTCAAGTACCCTTTTGGAAGTTAATAATCAGTCTCAAAGAATTTCTTTCAACAATGGATATAGTCTTGGAATTATTGTTTACAAAAAGTTGATAACAGTTCAATTGTACACCTTTGGTATAATAGATTGACCGTCTAAACAAATCTAAAGTCCAAATTCAAATGAATTTCGACAATTGAAATAAATAAAAGATGCCAAAAAAGATTCACTTTAGCTTCTTGCTCGCTTAGTGTAGGTTGCTTGCAATCCTGACATCCCGAGTGACAGTTTGGG
>BQNB010074149.1:0-31884 GCA_026074375.1 Tanacetum coccineum
CTCATGTAAAATGATAGCATCTTAACTCCTCCATTGAACATCTCATGTATAACAATAGCATCTCGACTCCTCCGTTGAACATCTCATGTACAACGATACCATTTTGACTCATCCGTTGAACATCTCATGTATAACGATACCATCTCGACTCCTTCGTTGAACATCTCATGTACAACGATAGCATCTCAACTCGTCCGTTGAACATCTCATGTACAATGATAGCATTTCGACTCCTCTATTGAACATCTTATGTACAATGCTACCATCTCGACTCAACTATTTAACATCTCATGTATAAAGATATCATCTCGACTCCTTTGTTGAACATCCCATGTATAACGATAGCATCTTGACACCTCTGTTGAACATCTCATGTACAACGATACCATTTTGACTCATCCATTGAACATCTCATGTATAACGATACCATCTCGACTCCTCTGTTGAATATCTCATGTATAACGAAAGCATCTCGACTCCTCCGTTGAACATCTCATGTATAACGATATCATCTCCACTCATTCGTTGAACATCTCATGTATAACGATACCATCGCGACTCCTCCATTGAACATCTCATGTATAACGATAACATCTTGACTCCTCTGTTGAACATCTTATGTACAACAATACCATCTCGACTCTTCTGTTGACCATCTTATCTACAATGATACCATCTCGACTCCTCCGTTGAACATCTCATGTATAACGATAACATCTTGACTCCTCTGTTGAACATCTTATGTACAACAATACCATCTCGACTCTTCTGTTGACCATCTTATCTACAATGATACCATCTCGACTCCTCCGTTGAACATCTCATGTATAACGATAGCATCTCGACTCCTCCATTAAACATCTAATGTATAACGATAGCATCTCTACTCCTTCGTTGAACATCTCGTGTATAACGATACCATCTTGATACATTCGTTCAACATCTCATGTATCACGATGACATCTAGACTCCTTTGTTGATCATATCATGTACAACGATACCATCTCGACTCCTTCGTTGAACATCTCATTTATAACGATAACATCCCGACTCCTCCGTTGAACATCTCATATATAACGATAACATCTCGACTCATTCGTTCAACATCTCATGTATAACGATAGCATCTCGACTCCTCTGTTAAACATCTCATATACAACGATACCATCTCAACTCATCCATTGAACATCTCATGTATAATGATACCATCTCGACTCATCCGTTGAACATATCATGTACAATGATACCATCTCTCCTCCTCCATTAAACATCTCATGTATAATGATAGCATCTTGACTCCTCCGTTGAACATCTCATGTATAACGATGGCATCTCGACTCATCCGTCGACTCCTCCGTAGAACATCTCACCGAGAAACCTGACCTACCGGACCGGACCGAACCAAGAAACCGGACCGACCATACCGGACCGAACGAAGAAAATGGACCGACCGGGCGGACCAAACCGAGAAACCGGACAGACCGAACGGAACGAACCGAGAAAATGGACCTACCGGACCAGACCGAGACACCAGAATGTTTTTTCATTAGTAAATATAAAAATATTATTTATAAAATATATAACCATAAATAATTATATATTTTATAAATAATAATTATATATTTTATAAATAATAATTATATAAATACTAATAAAAGAAAACATTTATTTAGTAAAAACACTATCCCCAGCGACATGTCGACGGGGATAATTGATCACGTCCCCCCACTTTTCATTATCTCGCCATTGTACTACACTACAAAACCTAAAAACTTTCCCCGACGACATGTCCCCGAAGATTAAACAATCACAAAAGCATATATGCTACCAAAAACTTAGACAAAAAAAGTTATACGACCGGTGATTAAGAAGAAGATCTGCTACCACAACCACCTCTGGCTACACACCACCACCACCTCCTTCTCCACACCACTTCCGGCACCACACAAAACACAATTTAGATGTCATGCATATCGAAAAAAATGTGTTGGAGAGTTTCTTGGGCACTTTTTTAATGAATGACAAATCTAAAGACACCATTAAGGCAAGACAAGACTTGAAAATTTTGGGCATTCGAAAGGAGTTGTGGCTCAGGCAAAACAAAAACGGGAAGTGCTCGAAGCCTCATGCTAAGTACTCCTTCACACCCGATAACAGAAAAAAGTTGTCTATTTCATCAAAGGATTATACTACCAGATGGGTTCAGATACAACTTCAAGCAATAAGTTACCGATAATGATAGCAATATAACGAGCATGAATTATCATAACTGTCATATAATGATGCAACGGTTACTTTCTTATAGACTTCAACAATACTTGGACACAGACGTTGCAATACCAATAATAAAGCTTTGTTCATTTTCTAAGCAAATCTACGCTCGAATTTTGAGTGAAGATGACATGGTGAAAGTTGAGAGCCAGTTGAACGATATTTTGTGCAATCTCGAGCAAATATATCCTCCTGCTTTCTTTGACATTATGATTCACTTGGTTATCCATTTACCTGAAGAGGCTCTTGAAGGCGGGCCTATTCCCTACCGGTAGATGTATCCATTTGAAAGATACATAAAGAAGCTAAAAAATTATGTACGAAATAAAGCTAAGCCCAAGGTTCAATAGCGGAGGGTTATGTTACAAAAGAAGTATTGACTTTCTGTTCTAACTATTTTTGGGGTGTTACGACAAAATTTAATCTTCTCGACCGTAATGTGGACTGCCCTCCCCCCAACATGTCAGTTTCAGGTGTTTCGGTCAATATGTAGAACGATTTGTAAATGGTCAGTTATTCGGTTAGGTCACCAAGAAATGAAGAAAGTGACATGGTATGTACTTCACATCAGTCCTAAAATTGACATGTACCTGGCCAAGTTCACGAGGTACACATTTTTATTTTGAAACTTCTTTTTCCTAAGTTATCTTTTCAACGACTTATTCTAATATCATGAACATTTTTAGGGAATTTCATGACAAAGACACGAAACAAGAATTCCCTGACTGGTTTGGGCCGTAGGTAAACTTAAACTTATTGTATGTATTTCACTATAAAAATAACAACTATATATTACTCATCTCTATCTAATCCTATCTTTTTTCATAGATCCGTCAACATTACATAGACAAAGACCCAAGTATAACCGACAAGTTATTTGCTTTGGCTTATGGACCATCATCGACTCCAATCTCAGTAAACTCTTGCATAGTCAACGGTGTGAGGTTTGTCATACACAGCCGCTATGAACATCGCACAACTCAAAACAACGGCATTTGTTCACCTGGTGAGAAGGACGAAGAAATGTATTATGGTCAACTTGAAGAAATTCTTGAGTTGCGGTATATGTCATTCATAGTTGTATTGTTCCGAGTTAAGTGGTTCAACACTAGCAATGAAGGACGTAAAGTCAAACGTTTTGTCATTAGAAATGACATAAAACAAACATGGGCATGTAGTGAGTCGTTTAAAGATCAGCCATACATTCTCGCAACACAAGTCAAACAAGTCTTCTACCTTGAAGATATGGCCAAACGACCACTCCATTGGAAGGTCGTCCAAGATGTGAATTACAAGAAGTGTTCGAACGAGGATGTCATCATGGTAAAGGATGATCATGATGTTATACATGACAACAGCTCATTTGATCTAGCACTTTCTGGAAGTTGTAACGATTTGGATTTTACGACCTCGAATATCAATCAGTCAACGAAAGTTGAGGCACCACCAGATATCATTCTAGTTAACGACGACGATGATTTTATAGATGATGAAGACGACTTTTCTCATGATTTAGCAGATTATAATGATGAAGTCCTAGCCAATGCTGATGATTATGATGAAGTTACGATTGTTGTTTATTCTAGTGATGAGGAAGATTGATCTTGAATTGTAACTAGTAATATGACACTTATTTGAATGAAATTGTTATGGATTGTTTGAATGTATATATTATTTAAATGTTTATGCATTTGAATGTAAACATGCTTATGTTTTCTTTTTTAGAACGGCAAGTTAGTTTTTAGTGATTCAAGCTCACAATAAAAATCTGTAGCAATAAATTTTATAAAATCATAACATATCATGTCTATTAGAATTTTATAGAAAAAATATCTCAAAAGAGATAAGATGTAGCACAATATCTCAAGTGGATGGTCACTGAGCCGCTGACGCGGTTTTGAATATACCCAAACGGATGCAACCCGAACGATGCTAACAACGTTCTTGAGTACCCTAGATAAGATGCAACTGAGATCGCTGACGCGCTTTTTAATATAAATAATTAAGCACACAAATTCTATCATAAAACATTTATTTGAGAAACATTAGTTGACATCGAAACACTCTTATATTTATAAAACTAGATGTTCACTAAGTCGTTGGCACGGTTTCGAATACTCTAAGACGGATGCAACCCGAATGATGCTAACTACATAATAAATACCGTAGACTGGATGCAACTCAGATCGCTTACACATTTTATGATATAGAAGTATTTAATGTTAGCTAGATTTGAAAATTCAACAGACAGATTGGATTGTATTCTTTTTTATTAACGTGACAAAAACATTCATTTTCACACTCGGTGGTTTAATTCAATAGTCCAACTCTAAAATTGTTCTTTTATAAAATTGTTCTTTTGAAAGACAGTCCAATTCAATATAGTCCAAAAAGCCCAACTGTCACACCCCCAAAGTGGGTCGCAGCGGAAATAGATAACCGGGGCGTGACTTCATAATATACACAACACAAGGTACGAGAGAACGAACACTAAATGGACGTTTTAAAAAGTTGATCATTTGTTACATTAAAATAAACTGAGTTTTCAATCAAGTACATTTAATAGATTCAACACAAGGTAATAAATTGTTTGAAAGATAGACAAATGATCAAAGTAATGTAGGAAAAAGACTCCTAGGATGCAACTCCAAATGCTAGCCATGCAATTATCGACCTGAGAAAAACATGCTAAAATGTCAACATAAAGTTGGTAAGTTCATAGGTTTAAGTAAAGTATTTACGAGGACCAAAAGAGTTTAGTGTCTACTGCTTCATTTACAGTATTATGAAAAAGTATTTAGAAATCAGTGATGTTCAATAAAAGTAGTGTGAACCACAATGTTTTTGAGTGTGTGTGACTATTGTAACACATACAATGTCATAAAAGTATTTATGATATTGCCCTAAGCTCATGACACCGAAGCCTTAACGTGTTGTGTAAATCCTAGTCTTTTAGATTCGTCTCAAAATCCGATGTTTTGCTAAAACACCAAAGTACTACCTCAAATGACAATGCGACCGCTGGCCATGTACTAAGCTAGAACCTGGACGGGGGTGTCAAACCTAATCGATCTATTCACAACATTCATGCTTACACGAAGTAATTAACGGTTCATGATAGTGTGTACTACATGGTAATAGGGAAACTTAGGCAATACGTAAAAGTTTAAAGCACTTGTATCCATAGTAAAAGCAACCAACGTATTCATACACCAACACCGAGATTGATGAGATTAAAGAAGAGGCTAAGCGGACAAGGCGGGAGCTCGACTTGCTGAGGAGGGTAATCTCGAGTGACGACCGGATATCCCAGATCTTACCACTTAAGTCACATACCAAGATTGGCGGTCAGCGAGAGTAGAAGTGCGGGATGGGAATGATGATCGAGGGCGGGGAGAGGACGCCATCAGGGATGATGACGCGGGCGGGATGAGACGATTAGGACACTTTTAATATGTGGTACAATATAATGTATTTTGTATCTGAAGTATATTTTGGGCGTACCGTATATAGTATATTGTACATTTAGAACATGTATAAATACAAACTTTTGTTGACTTTGTATCTTGCGATATTCAAAGTTTTGTGGCTAGGCAGCCCATTTTGTAGACGTTGTAATGTTTTAGGTGGCTTTGTGGTGTTTAGCATATATATATATATAATAGTATATATATATAATATATATATTATAATATAATATATAAAGATAATATAAGTAATATAAATAAGTCGTTGAGCCGTTACAATATTTTGTGGTTGTGTACAAGTTGTAATGTCTTTGGGTCGTGTATAGCATATTTTGTGGTTGTGATACATGTTTAGATTTTGGTAGATTTTTTCGGAAATGCAGGCTGCTGCGCAGCAGCATCCTTTTGGGAGCCGGCAACATGTCGCCAGGGAAAGTGGCACATGTCGTCGGGGAATGTATCTCCCGAGTCAACATATTCAACTGGGTAAATACTTTCCCTTGTGACATGTCGTCGGGATAATGTTTCCTCATATTTGACTTTTATTGACTATTATTAATTAATTAATTAAGAGTAAATTACAAAAATCGTCCCTAAGGTTTTACTAAATTGCATGTTTCGCCCCAAATAGTTTGAAAGTACACAGATAGTCCTTAAGGTTTTGCCAAATTGCATGTTTCATCCCTAAGGCTTTTGTCAAATTTCATGTTTCGTCCCTAAGGTTTTGCCAATTTACATGCTCCAGGGATGATTTTTTGCAAAATAGTTTGATTTTGGGACTATTTATGCATTTTCAAACTATTTGGGACGAAACATGCAATTTGACAAAACCTTAGGGACGATTTTTGCAATTTACTCATTAATTAATTAATGGTAAATATTTTCCCCATGGACATGTCGCCGGAGAAAAGATTTGCCAAACCATTATTTTTGTTGACTGAAAATAGTGTGGGGCCTACGATGTCGTCGGGGAATGTCGCCAGGGAATCACATACCGTCGAGGCTTCCCCGAGGATTGCTTCCCGATGTCATGTCGTCGAAGAAAAGTATCCACGAGAACATGTCGCCAGGGAAAACACCCAAATGTCGTCGGGGAAGCACTCGAATGTTGTAGTGGTGTGAGAGTTGCAACGTTAGTTTTCCTCTTTTTCTCTGATGCTTGTTTATCGGATAAAAAACTATAAATGAATTATCATAATCTATGAGGCTCGTGCTACATCAACCGAACAAGGAAAATCTAGGATCGAGAGGTGGTTGTGCTAGTGGTATTGGTGGGATAAGGTGGTGGTGTTGGTGGTATTCTGGTCAAAAATTATGTTTATTTCTTGATAATTATAAATGATGAAGACAAGGAGTATTTATAGATACAACCATTGACTTTATCATAAATCACCGCTCAAATCACTCCTTTAAATATGGAGATGATTGATACAATTAAAAGTGACTGATACTATTAAAGGTAGGAAATCAAATATAAAAAAAGATTATATATGAAATCTTTTATTCCCCCTTAAGATGGAGCATGCAAATCTGTAATGTCAATCTTGCCAAGAAGAAATTGAAGCTGATGTGCTAGAAGTCCTTTTGTTAGCAAGTCTGCTATTTGCATTTTACTATTGATTTTATCGGAATGATTTCCTTTGTTTCGACTCTTTCACATATAAAGTAACAGTCCATCTCGACGTGCTTTGTTCTCTCGTGGAAGACAAGATTGTTAGCTATGTGTTGGGCTGCTTGATTATCATAAAATAAGGGGGTGGCCAATGGATTGTGAACATGTAACTCACTGAGCAACCATCAAACCCAAATGATCTAACTAACGGTAGAGTCCATTGCCCTGTACTTGGCTTTAGTTGAAGAACGTGAGACTAATGACTGTATCTTGGTTTTCCAAGAAATAGGAGTCCCACCTAGCAAGAGCATATAACCAGTACGTGATTATCCATCAACTAAAAGGGACTGGATTATCCACCTAGCAACTAGATTATCCATCAACTTGACGTGAGACTAATAACCAGTACGTGAGACTAATAAACTGCGAACAGAGTTACTAGCTTAGCGACCGGTGCAAAAGTGTCATGATAACCCACCCCTTCCATTTGAGTGAATCCTTTTGCAACTAGATGAGCCTTGTACCTTTCAACTTTGCCATTTGGCTTGAATTTGATCTTGTAGACCCATTTCGAATCTATAGCTCGTTTTCCTTCCGGGTAATATTCCAAAGTCCAATTACCATTTTTCTCTAAAGCCTTGACATTCTTTTACATGGCTTCATGCCATCGAGCATCTTGTGAAACTTGTTTGAAACACTTGGGTTCATCATTATTAGTGATGGCCGCTAAGAAGGCTTTGTGATTAGTGGAAAACTTATCATAAGAATCAAAATTCGAGATTGGGTAGCGTACCATGGAGGTAACCTGATTGGATGTTGATGCCGGGTGTTTGACCGAAGGGGGAACTTGTACAACGAAATCTTTGAATCTTGATGGCTGAGTTCTTGTTCGAGTGGGTCTTGTCTCGGCTTGGGCTTCTACTCCTTCATTTGATTCATTTGATTCATTTGTTTCAAATTCATCATTATTGGGTTGCCCTTCATTATTTATTTGGCCCGTTTCATCCCCATCGTGAGTTTCATGTAGGCCGCTTAGCTCCTTGGTTTGGTCATGGTCTATTTGCGGATCTTGCTCCATTGGGTTTTGTTCTTTGTTTTGTGCCAAGATTGGTTCATCATAACAGTGACAATCATGACATATTATCGGTTCCTCAATACAATCTTTATTGATTTCTTCAATATTTTTGAAAGGGAATTTTTGTTCATAGAAACCTACATTTCTACTAACTATTATTTTTCTGGTCTCAAGATCGAGGATTTTGTAACCCTTAGTTCCCGATAGGTATCCAAGAAAGGCCCATGGTTTCCCCCTTTCTTCAAACTTATCTCCCTTTGTGTTGGTGTTTGTAAAATGCAAGACACCCAAAGACTCTTAGAAACTCATAATCTGGTTTTTGATTGAAAAGCAACTCAAAAGGCATTTTGTGTTTAGTAACTTTAGATAGGAGGCGGTTAATTACATACATCACGGTTAAAATGCATTCTCCCCAAAATTGTTTAAGAATATTTGCATCAAACATTAAAGCTCAAGCAGTTTCGAGCAGGTGCCTGTGCTTCCTCTCGACAACTCCATTTTGTTGGGGAGTGTGTGGGCAAGTGGTTTCTAATAGGATCCCCTTCTCGTTGTAAAAATTTAGCATGTTGTTAGATGTGAATTCCCTACCATTATCACACTTATCCTCTTAATTTTCTTTTCAAATTGAACTTCATCCATTTTGTGAAAATCCATGAAACGTTTGCTAGCCTCACTTTTATGTTTAATGAGGAATACCCATACCGCTCTACTGAAATCATAACTATTGTAAGAAAATAGTTGGCTCTTGTATACGAAGGTACCCGATAACCTCCCTATATGTCACAATGAATTAATTGAAAATGAGCATTAGTTTTAATACAACTAGAAGGAAAAGGCGTTCTGATATACTTTGCTTTAGCACAAGAACGACAGAAATTATTAAAATCAATAGTGCATGTTTTAATAAAATCAATTTTATCAAGTTTCCCTTTTGATGCATGGCCAAGTCTTTTATGCCATGTCTCAACTGTGGTTGCCATAGCTCTTATTCCTTGAACCATCTTCATTCACTATAGCCCCCCTTCGCATCTACCCGCACCAATCAAGTTCCTCCTTTGTAATCCTTGCATAACACAAAAATCAGGGAAGAATGATATGCAGCACTGAAGGTCGCGACTAAGGCGACTAACGGAAAGAACTCAATTCACTTTTGTTCCCCCTGGAAGAATGTAGTCCCCTTTCCCTTTAACTGGAACGGAATTCCCATTAGGGATAACAACGCGAGCCTCGAAGTGGGTGGCTTTCTTGTTTACAAGAATGTTGGATAAATAAATAATGTATTCGGTGCAACCCGAATCAAAAATCGACTCACCTTCTTCGTCTTCTTTATGGGCCATATTAGCAACGGGAGTTTGTTCCCTCGCTATTACCTGTTCCAAAAAAGTGCTTCAAGAAGAGTTGGTAATCCTCGTATGTCAATCCGGGAATGGGACCAGTCTCTGTCTTGACACAAGCAGCCTTGCCTTTGTTCTTTTCTCCTTTCTTTCTTGGCCACCACTCCGGGTAGCCGATCAACTTGAAGTAGCTCTCACGTGTGTGATCATCTTTGTTGCATTCTGTGTAGTGTTTATTTCTTGATAATCATGAATGATAAAGACAATGAGTATTTATAAATACAACCATTGACCTTACCATAAATCACTTCTCAAATCAATCTTCTAAATATGAAGATGATTGATATAATTAAAAGTGATTGATACTATTAAAGGTAAAAAATTAAATATAAAAAAAGAATATATATATGAAATCTTTTATTAAACGCAATAATATGATGGTATTTTTAATCCAGTGAGGTAATTATATCTATAAAAAGAAATTTGAACCAGCTAGGTTCATGATTGACATCTAACTTATGGAAAATTAACATCAAACTAACATCATGTACAAATCTTGGCCATCATGAACTTTTTTATTAGTGAAATAGAGTTATATAACGTTTGAAATAAGGTATTCTAGTCAATGTAAGTTGGGAGGGACGAAAAAAGTAACAAAACAAGATGATTATGATAATAACGACGGAGTAAATACCTTTCTAAAGAAAATGATAATAATTAAACAAAAGAAGTTGACTAACAACGACCAGCTAAAAATGACAATGCACCAAAATAGAAACAAACTAAAACACGTAACTTAAAACAACAAACACATGTAAATAAGACACATCTCTTAAAACAGTAATATAGATCTTGGACTTCAAAAAATTGATACACTGTAATCCTAAGTATATATAATTGTAAACTCGTTAAGTAAAGTTTTAAAGCTTGAGATTAGTTTCATATAATATCATGAAACACAAATGAAATGTATCGTAAATTTGAAAGCCAAGTAAAAGATAGTAAAAGCACAGGCTTGCATCGACTAAAATAGACTGAATTATATTGAAGCTGCTGCTTGCAAGAGATGGAATAATTTATCCAAAGTAGCCATGGATGAACCCGAAGGCGAGGTGCATGCCTCCTCGGCCTTGTTCTTCAAGTCAGCGATATTTTTCCTCATTTCATTCCCTTTATCTCCGTTCATCAACTCGACCACTAGCTTTTTAACTTCGTCACTTTTTACATCATTGTCAATTTCCATAGCAACACCCCACTTGGTACAACACGCCCAACAATTCATTTGTTGGTCACCAAAAAAGGGCCAACATAGCATTGGTACTCCACTTGAGAGGCTCTCTATTGTTGAATTCCATCCGGTATGTGTTAAAAATCCTCCGATTGATGGGTGATTTAGAACTTGTTCTTGTGGACACCAACTAGCCAACAAGCCTCTATCGCGTGTTTGTGACAATAACTCAGCCGGAAGAATAGCAAGCTCGCCAATAACAAGGTCAGGACGTATTATCCACAAAAATGAATAATTGCTTTTTGCGAGCCCCCAACCAAACTCGACTAGTTGTTGAGGTGTCATAACCGTGATGCTACCAAAGTTAACATAAATAACTGATGATGGTGCTTTAGAATCTAGCCATTTTAAACATTCTGGATCTTCTTTCCAGAGATTTGATTTGATGGATTCTAAGGGTTTGTCCAAAATTTTGCTCTCGAGTAAATGCAAAGGGCCAATTCCATAGCAAGGAGGAAACGTTTTAGAGAGTGTTTCCAAAACATCACCATCTAGCTCATCAAAAGTGTTGAAGAAGATAGCAGAAGCTGTTTTTGCTCTCTCTATTTGTAAGCAGAAATATTGAACCATATATTCGTCATCCGGGTAGATATATCTAATCCATGGAGGCATATCTTTTAGACGTATGCCTCTCATGTTCGGTAAACCATCTACGATTTTATCCAAGCTAACGTTCAGTGATGAGCTTGCATCTATAAATCAAAGTGAAATGATGATATTAGCAACAAATTTGTTACTGTACTTCATATAAAATTTCATGTGAAATTTGAATGCGCTTAACTAATGCTAGGCTTGTTATAATTAACATCTATCCTCTGATTTGTGTTTATAAAACTTAAGTTTTCATTCTCTTTGAATTTGAGTTTTAGCTTGGGATATTTAAAAGAAGAAATAGAAAAAGAGTTTAGTACCTTTGAGGGGCATCAAACCCCTCTCCAAAAGATTGGGATAGTGATCAAAAAATAAGAACAAACTCGCTCCACTAGTCCATAAGAGAAACTCTGGGATATCCAATTCCTTGGCTGCTGCGAGGGTGAAACTCATAAGCACGTCGGCCACTATACAAGTCACTGGTGAATAAGAAGCATTTACTTTTGAAACGAGGGTCTTAAACGAACCCAAACAATTTTCATCAAGGGACCTTACTAGAGATGGGACATCTTGGGTGGCATCTTTGTTTTCGGGTGGTGGAAGACCATCAGGCATGGTCTCAAAACGGAAGGTAGGGAGACCTTTTAAGCCTTCAGGGCCTTGAGATCTAAGGAGTCGTTGGTGGTTAAATTCGGTGTTGACAAAGGTGATATCGAAGCCTTTGGAATGGAGGATTTTGGCTAGTTTTAGCATAGGGTTAATGTGGCCTTGTCCCGGGATTGGTACGCACAAGACATGTGGCTTCTTGTCTTGTCTCGAACCCATGTGATCACTCTTTAACTCACAATTTTGTGAATATGCAAAGATCTAGCTAATAGTCATTTTATAGGCTTGAAATATACAAAAAGGTCAATTGCCCAATTGGTAAAGTTGATAATAGTGTAGTTAGTTTTCCTTGGTTTTTGATCTGACACGACACTGAACACAAAGATCACTATCAAGGTTCGTAACATACTTGAAAACTGAATGTGTCACTTACCATGATATGTAAAAACAGTGAAGAAAGAAGTAAACAAAAGGATCGGATAACAAGTTAACTTTGCTAAAAGGATGACAATTTTGTTACGTTATTCTACTGATATAATAAAATATTCTATCCTATATAATTAAAATAGATTGGATTTCAACTTTTTCCTACTGTCGACGAAATTTATGGTTGTCGTAAAGTTTAAGCTTGACCAAATAAGCTTACGACGGCCGCATTCTTATCAGGAAATACTCAAAACAACGGCTTTGAAAATCGATGAAATTAACATTAAGCAGTGCTCACTATTCTAAAAAGAATTCGCTAACCTCGAGGAAAAAATATGCGGAAATAATCTTTTGGTTATCGGTCTGTTGCAAAGTTAGTCTTTAATGACAATATACGGAAATAGTTGTTGAATTATCGTTCCGTTGCAAAGTTAGTCATTAATGTATAACCCCGCGCTTCGCAGCGGAGTGCGGGTTAAAAACCTCGTATATATAACATTTATCAGTACTTCACCATTCCCCAAAAAATTTCACCAACCCCGAGGAAAAAATATACGGAAATAGTCATTCGGTTATCGGTCCGTTGCAAAGTTAGTCTTTAATGACGTTATCCGGAAATAGTCTTTCGATTATCATTCCGTTGCAAAGTTAGTCATTAACGTAAAACCTCACGCTCCACAGCTGAGCGCGGGTTAAAAAACCTCGTTGTATATATAATGTTGTGGTTAAATTTGCTAAGTATACAAAATAATTTTTTTTTTCAGCCCTTGTTTTTGACGAGGTCAAAAGTGTGAAAAAACACAATCACACAATTGTGTATCAAACTCATATTATTAAATTTTGGTTAAAAATAGATACTAATCAAATTTGAGATCTGTTCTATTTTTATTTTATTTTGATTATAAAAACTATTAAAGTTTTAATAGTGCTTCATCTATGTGAAATTTTTATCACAGTGATCTGCAAAGAATATTTCTCAAACATAATTATTATTTCTCAACATAATTATTATTTCGTGGTTATTTTTTATGTTCAATCGTGCATTAATTGGTTGTATTTTTTTAGGTAAATGGTTTTACCAATAAATGTATTACTCCAAAAAATGATCTAGAACAATGGATGTGGGTGGATCTCTGATCTCAGCGTGTTACATTGGCGAACTAAAATAACAAGCACAACTACTCTAAAACATAATACAACTATAACTAGATTACAATTGACTCAAACATCAAAATAAATCTATTTTTTCTTCCGACCACGGACCGTGATATCTTGCTTATCACAAATAGCCTGAAGGTTATCAGACTTGTCATGACTTTCATATAAATCATCATCATAAGGGTCGTAATTATCATCCCGTTTTGTTTTCCTCCATTGTTCCAACAAGCTATTAGTATTATAGCCACTATCATTGTCACGTTTTAAACCTGTTGAAGCCATAAAACCTGCATGTTTATTGACCACATCTTCCACTTCACTATCACTGTTTGCATTTTCCATAGAAACAACCTTAGGTAACGGATTCCTGTCATCATCCACAAGTGTAAGTTTTCCATCAATAATTTGTCTTTCTAGCTTATCAAGTCTTTCAACTATAGGGGTAGTACTAATACTACTAGATGCCACATGAAAGAATCCTTCATCAGGCGGAAACCCGCCAGAATTGGACCCCTTACTACCCGACTATGAAGTCCTCCCATTTGCACCCAAATCATCATCATTTTTAACGAAATTAAGCGCATCAAATAGGTTTGAATTGCTAACCTCTTTTCTTGACATCGCATCTTGCTTCTTTTGGCCACTAGTGCTGGCAATATTCTTACTTGAAATCGGTCTATAAACTTGTTTAACTGGTTTAAAACCCACTTTACGACCAACCGACATACCTCTAGCAGCTTGTCTATGATTCTTCAAGTTCTTCGCCACATCTGAGCCTATATTCTTAGGACACTCATCTAGAACATGACCAAAAACCTTGTAACTCGAACACCTGGGAGGTTTTCACTCATACTCAACCCGAATAATACACATATAAAACCCCTCACCAACAAGTTTAGGAATAGCCACCATGATAGTATCTTTCAACTCTACATCGACCCGAAGCTCAATCATTGCTCTAGCAAAACTTGACCTACCCCAAGATTGCATGCACATGTCAGAAGTATAAGAGTCAAGAATCAAGACTCAAACCATCCTCGCTAAACGCCGTCATAGGGACACCATGAAGTTTAACCCAAATCGGAACATTACCAACATCTTTTTTTAATAAGTTCAGATCCGGATTCCACTTTTTCAGAATAAGTGGATTATTGCGAATAAACCAAGGACCATTCTTAAGCATTGCATCCAAACCATCCTTATAGCTAAACTGAAAGAAAAATAACCCGTTAGACGAGTTTAGCATTGATTTAACCAGTTTATATTTACTTCAAGTATTTCTAACATAGTTAGCAACAACAGGGTAAGCCACTCGCTTTCCCAAAAAGAAACCATAAGCCGTATTAGCAAACCGTTCGTTAATAGCTTGAATAGACTCTAACGGGACAACCATATAAGCCATTAATTGGTTGTAGATAACGTTTGTTAAATGTAGTTATTTTAAGGGTGAGTGTTTATTATTATTAAGGTACAACATGGTAATGCATATATAGATACTTTAATAACACAAGTTTCAAACAATTTCATAAGAATTGGTTTACTCTATCCATTCTTATCTTCATCCATTCTATGTATTCCTAACTTTATTTGAAAGAGAATCGTTACTTGTAGATTTGTTTGTTACATTGCTGAGAAGAAGGAGTTTATAGAGGCTGTTTAAAAAAATTGGTTTACTCAAGCAAAAGATACCACATGTACAGACTAGTTAGAAGATTTAAATAGCTTAAGCCTCACATGAACAAGGTAAATTAGAGGAATGGTAATCTTTTTGAGAAGCTTATCAGTTTCATGAGTGAGTTGAGGGTAGTTTAAGGAATGTTGGATAAAATTTCATATTGTGCTACTCTAACACACGAAGTTAAGAATTTTGGAAGAATACAAGCTTCCATTCAAGACGAAAGTAGATTACTCCATCAAAAAGCAAAAATTATGTGGTTAAGTGTTAGGGAAAGAAACAGGGCCTATTTTCATAAAATTGTGAATAGTATGGAGCATTCAAATAAAATTTTGGCAATTTATGATGATTTGGGTAAATGTCTTGAAGGCTAAATGATTGCTACTACATTTTTAGAGCATTTTGAAGATTTTCTTAGCAAAAACTCTCAAACAGATTAAACTGATATTACTGCTGGGTTATTCACTAAAAGGGTAGATGAGGAAGATATGGGTTCAATGCTTGGGAAGTAACTAATAAAGATTTAGACAAAGATGTTTACTATGGGTGATAACAAAGCTTTATGACCTCATAGATATACATACGTGTTCTTAAAAAAGGCATGGAATTATGGGTGATGATATTTGCTTGGCTGTTTAAGAGTTCTTCAAAATAGGTAAACTTTTAGGTCAAATTAATGCCACTTTGAGTACTCCGGTTCCAAAGATTATCCACCCAAGAAAAGTTATTGATTACAGACCTATTTCATGTTGTAATGTCATCTATAAGTGTATGAGTGAAATTCTAACTGATAGGATTAAGAACAGTCTTCATAAGCTAGTTAACATCAACAAGAGTGCTTTTATTCCTAGTAGAAACAGGAAATTCCTGGTTACCATCTCGGAAAGCATATTCTAAATGAGATGGCAGTTCTTTAAAAAGTACAATGTGAGTACTCACCGTTTTAGATATTTACGGAATTTCGTATTTGTTGTTTAAAAAGTTTTCACCATGTGACTTTAGCATTTCATTTAAGTTTCAGAAATGGCAACCTTAGCCCCTTTACTTTCGTTTTTTTCGTATTTTGACCACGAAAAGGTTTGAAAATAGTTTTAGAATTGCTTTTCATCCTTCAAGAAGGCCATAAGGGTTGTTTCGGCTTTAATATAAGCTTCATCGATGCTTATATTTGGCTTAACGGGCATTGTTGGGCCCGTTAAGGTCCGTATAGTGTTTTAACGATCCATGTTAGATTTTTATAAGTCAAAAAGTCCTCAATTAAGCTCGTGTGGGCTGGTTAAGCTTATATATAGTCGGGGAGCTTTTATGGCTTATTTCGATCCTAATGGGCCCGTAAGCCCAAAAGCTTGGCGATTTTGCCTTATTGCGGGTTTTTAGGCTTTTACTAGTGAATCTCCTAACTTGTACAAAGCTCGACAAATTTTTCTTTTATAAGCTTATTCCAATTAAGCCGATAGCTTATAAGCTCTTTCCAAATGGGCCGGTCTTGGGCCGTTTTAGGCCCGGTATGGTTTTTGCAAGTTTCTAGTTGGGATCCAGTAGGGTCGTTTAAAGCATCACCGGAGTCCAAATAAGCACTTTGTTAGATCAAAGAGACCATTTGGCTTATTTAGCTTATTCGATAAGCTTAATAAGCCTACCATGGGCCTATTGGGACGGTAGAGAACACGGCAAGGGTTCTAGGTGTTCGGGCCTTAATCTCTTTTGGGTCAAACGAGTTTGCTAGGATCCTTGAAGGCTTATAGGGGTTTAAGCTCGCGAATAAGCTAGTGAGGAAGGCTTTTTTCGTGGCGTGTGGCTTATTATGGTGGGCTCGGTAGTGGGTTTGAAGGCCCATTAAGGGTTCGGTTGGTTATACGTGGTCCATTGTGGCCCGTTGTAAATTTCTTAGCGAGGCAACTATGTTTAAGGCTTAGTGTCGAGTTTTCATGTGATTCGTTACGTCTAGTTTAGGAAAAGCAGTCAAGGTTTCTGGGATAACCCTTTCCTTGTCACGTTTTAGACTATGGCCCGGCTCACTACATACGTTAAAATACCGAAGTGTGCATTCAGTGAATGTTTCACATTTGTTAACGTGCATGTCGAAAAACAATAATATTCACGTTCTCTTTACGTGTTACATATAAACCAAACGTGACCTTAGTCGTGATGGTGAGACCAAGACGAAGGTGGGTCGAGTCAAGCACTCATGAACCATTGTGGGTTCATGCGCATGTGACATGCATGGCGGTGAACCATCAGTTATAGGGTGTTTTACTTATTTTTTGGTTTATAGGGGCTACACACTTTCACATTCGTCGTGTCCTCATGTCGCGTATAGAAATACAAGAGATAAATTAAAAAGTGGCCCGATTAAGGTTTACTTACAAGAGTCCTAAGATTAAAATGGATGTCGAGGAGGAGTGATCATACTTAAACCCGGACAAACCCCCCCCCCCACACTCCCACCCCCCCACCCACCCCCACCCACCCCACCCACCCCCTTAGTCTTCAATAGGCTTTCCCCATTTTCGTACCCAACTCTAGCTTGTTTATCTTCTCTGGGTTTCGTGTTTGGGTATGGTTTTAGGAGACCCGAATGGAAAAGAGGGTAGGCGAGTGTGTTTGGCTGCGGGTTGTAACCCGAACAAGAGAAAGGAGAGTTTGAAGTGTGTGAGAGTTAACAAGAGTGTCAAAGGGTAAGATGTGAATGTATATTTATAGACAAGGAACTAGCTCACTCCCTTGGTTTCCTAGGCAACACATACCGAACCAAAATTTGTACCCTAGGAGGTATTTTGAACTTCCTAGTTAAACACTCATGGTTTTATGTTAATACCACTTAGTACAAGTTTTAATGTGAAATCTTATAGCTTTGTGTGTTTGGGAGGTTTTACCGCGACATCAAGGGAGGAAAAAGAGCCATAGGTTAATATCCATTGTGTAATAGATCATTAGGGAACCATTAGGACAAGCCTTAATGAGCTAGGTGAGGTACTTGTACTTATTAAGATCATTAGGGGATTTTTGCTAGTAAGACAATCACCAAGGACGATTTTTGTGGGTTTACTTGCCCATACTCGGCATTAAAGGAATATAAACACAAGACTTGATTAAGTTTTGTGTTTAGGCTTTTAAATTGGGTATTGGTTTGAGTCTAGGTAAGTCTAGGTGTTTCCGGGGTGCGTCCAAATGTATTTTATCGCGAAACGTAACCCTTTTACGTGACCAATAAAAATAAAATACTCAAAGTACAATAATTATTCTTAAAATAATTATTCCTTACTTGTTTGATGTAAACCTTAATTTATTTGGTGACCGTTTACATTTATTGGTTATTTCTAGTCTACGCGGTTTAGCTTAAAAGTAAATATTAAAAGTAAACGCGTATCGGCCTAAAATAAATAGTGATCATTAATATAGTCGTACAATGACACGAAAATGAGAAATGTTACAGTCTCCACCCGTTAAAAGAGCTTTGTCCTCAAAGCTTAAGACCTTGTAGTAGATGACGAAGCCCGGTTTGTGAAGAGTTGTGGGTATTTTTGTTTGAACGAATCTTCACGTTCCCAGGTGAACTCAGGGCCCCGCCTAGAGTTCCAGCGAACCTTAACCAGTGGTATCCGGCTCCGCTTCAATCGTTTGATCTCCCGTTCCATGATTTCAACGGGCTCTTCCACAAACTGGAGCTTATCGTCAACATGAATTCCTTCTAACGGCATGACTAACGGTTCATCGGCATAACATTTCTTCAGGTTTGATACATGGAAAGTGTGGTGAACTCTGCTCAACTCTTGAGGAAGTTCCAGCCTGTAGGCAACCTTTCCAACTTTTGCTAATATTTTGAAAGGTCCGGTTCTCGGGTTCAGCTTGCCCCGCTTACCGAACCGTACGACTCCTTTCCAAGGTGAGACCTTGAGCATAACTCTGTCTCCAACTTCGAACTCCATCGGCTTTCGCTTCCGATCAGCGTAGCTCTTTTGTCGATCCTGTGCCGCTTGCATCCTTTGCTTGATCAGGACGATCTTTTCTGTTGTTTCTTGGATTAATTCCGGACCAGTCAGTTGGGCTTCCCCAACCTCGGCCCAGCACACTGGTGATCGACATTTTCGACCATACAGTGCCTCATAAGGGGCGGCCTTTATGCTAGCGTGATAACTGTTGTTATATGAAAACTCGGCCAATGGCAAATGCTTAACCCAGCCCTTGCCGAAATCAATCACGCAAGCACGTAGCATGTCCTCGAGAGTTTGGATGGTTCTCTCGCTCTGGCCGTCAGTTTCTGGATGATACGCAGTGCTCATACTAATATCCGTACCCAAAGCTTTTTGAAATGATCTCCAGAAATTCGAAGTGAATCTTCCATCACGATCACAGATAATTGAGGCAGGTATCCCGTGTCTTGCCACTATCCTGTTCAAGTACAACCTGGCCAACTTATCCAACGGATCATTCTCCCGTATTGGCAAAAAGTGAGCAGATTTTGTAAGTCGATCCACAATCACCCAGATGGTGTCGAAACCTTGTGACGACCTAGGAAGTTTGGTGATAAAATCCATTGTTATGTTATCCCATTTCCACTCAGGTATTTCTGGTTGTACTAGCAATCCTGATGGCCTTTGATGTTCGGCCTTGACCCTTGCACATGTCAGGCATTTGCTAACATACGTGGCAATGTCAGCCTTCATGTTTGGCCACCAAAATAACTTCTTCACATCTTGGTACATCTTTTCGGAACCGGGATGGATATGATATTTCGACTTGTGGGGATTCGTGGCCTAATCTACGGATCTAAGTCTCCATAGCAAGGTATCCAACTCACTGCCGTATAGCATCGTGTCCCTCTGCACGTGGTTCCAATCTTTCCTTGGGTATATCCCTTCGGATCATACTCCTACTTCTTCGTTTACAATATTCTCGTGTTCTGGGCTTCGATTGAGCTTTTCTAATATGTTTGGGGAGATCCAAAACCAATTTTCATACACCAAGGCTCGAACCCCGCCAATGGCTCAACCCGTTCTTTACGGCTCAGCGCGTCGGCCACTACGTTTGCTTTCCCTGGATGATAACGAATATCACAATCGTAGTCACTCAGTAATTCTAGCCAACGGCGTTGCCTCATGTTAAGCTCCTTCTGATCGAGAATGTGTTGTAGGCTTTTATGGTCGGTGAATACGGTGCATCTGGTTCCGTATAGATAGTGTCTCCATATCTTTAGGGCAAACACTACCGATCCAAGTTCTAAATGGAGTTGTGTTAGTCTTCTCGTGAACTTTTAACTGTCGAGAGGCATGGCCAATCCCTTCTCTCGTTGCATTAACACGTACCCTAAGCCTTTGTGTGACGCACGCAGTATACCACAACGTCTTCCCTCATTAGGGAGACCCCCCCAAAATTGGGGGCTGCCACTAGCTTCTGCTTTAGCACTAGAACGCGTCCTACCCCCCCCCCTCTTCTTTTTCTCCCCAATCGAACTTGATACCTTTAGAGTAAGGTTTCGTCATTGACTTAGCCAGATAGATATTCGAATCTGCTTTCATAACTTCGATAGTAACCAGACGGACCTAGACATTGCGGATCCTCCGTGGTGTCTTGGAGATGCCCAATCCTTGATTCGACTCTATCTTGGCTGGGTCCACATGTATGCCTCTACTATCAATGACATGTCCGAGAAATTGTACCTTCGGAATCCAAAATTCACATTTTGAAAACTTTGCGTACAACTTCTCCTCCTTAAGCAATTCCAAAATTGCTTTAAGGTGTTCTTCATGCTCTCTTTCGTCTTTTGAATAAATAAGTATATCATCGATGAAGACGATTACGAACTTATCCAGGTAAGGTTTGCACACTCGGTTCATGAGGTCCATGAATACCGCAGGTGCGTTTGTCAGTCCGAATGGCATAACCTGGAACTCGTAATGACCGTACCGAGTTCGAAATGCCGTCTTTGGAATGTCTTGTTCTCGTACTCTAAGTTGGTGATACCCGGATCTCAGATCTATCTTCGAATAAATACTGGATCCTTGAAGTTGATCGAACAAATCGTCGATCCTCGGGAGTGGATAACGATTCTTTACTGTCAGTTTGTTTAACTCGCGGTAGTCGATGCACATCCTGAATGAACCGTCCTTCTTTTTGACAAATAAGACCGGGGCTCCCCAAGGTGAGGAACTAGGCCTTATGAATCCTTTGTCAGAAAGCTCTTGTAATTGTTCCGATAATTCCTTCATTTCGGATGGGGCCAATCGATAGGGTGCTCGAGCCACGGGTGCAGCTCCTGGAATTAAGTCGATTTGAAATTCCACCGGTCGAGCTGGAGGAAGACCTGGCAAGTCCTCGGGAAACACCTCTGGAAAATCCCGGACGATTGGTACGTCCTCTATCTGTTTCCTTTCCGACTTGTCCTCCTCTTTCTTGGTGAATATCTGTGCTAAAAAGACCTGGCATCCCTTGGCCATGTACTCTTGGGCTTTTGAACATGATATAACTGTCAACCGGGATTCTTTCCCGTCGCTACTTTCGTTTCCGCAAAAAGTCAAAGTTTCATTTCCGTAGGGAACTTGAACGAGTTTCTCATCGCATATGATCACAGCGTGATATTCTAACCAGTGCCATTCCGGAGATATCGAAACCTACCCTCAATTCTAATGGCATTAGACTCTATGTTGAACGGGTGTCTAAGAAATTCAAAGGGGCAACCTGTTAATGAGTTGGAAAATCCCGGACGATTGGTACGTCCTCTATCTGTTTCCTTTCCGACTTGTCCTCCTCTTTCTTGGCGAATATCTGTGCTAAAAAGACCTGGCATCCCTTGGCCATGTACTCTTGGGCTTTTGAACAGGATATAACTGTCAACCGGGATTCTTTCCCGTCGCTACTTTCGTTTCCGCAAAAAGTCAAAGTTTCATTTCCGTAGGGAACTTGAACGAGTTTCTCATCGCATATGATCACAGCGTGATATCTTCTTAACCAGTCCATTCCGATGATGATATCGAAACTACCCAATTCTACTGGCATTAGATCTATGTTGAACGGGTGGTCTAAGAAATTCAAAGTGCAACCTCGTATAATGGTGTCTATCTTGACTAATTTTCCATCAGCTAACTCGACATCATAGCAATTTTCTAATGAAGTTGGGGCGATGTTTATCAAGGAACTAAATGCAGTGGATATAAAACTTCTATCGGCACCAGTGTCGAATAAGATAGATGCATAGTGGTTATTTAAGAGGAACGTACCAGTGACGACATTTGCATCAGGGTTCCCTGGTGCATTTCCCCTCTTCTCTGCATTCCCAACTGCATAAACCCATCCTTGTGCATTCCCATTTCCTCCATTTTTATTCTTCAGTTTTGGACAATCTCTTTTGAAGTGTCCTGGTGCTCCACACTCAAAACAACCATTCCCTTTGGGAGTTGCCCCATTGCCCTTCGAAGTGTTAGCACATTCGTGTTACCAGTATCCTGCAATCGCCGAGCAAAGTGCCTATTTTGTTGACTTGTTGGCACTTGGGTGCACGGGCCATTGTGATGAAGATGGCACTTGTTGCACTTGGGCAAGGATCCCCCATATGGCTTCCTTTCGCCTGTCCCCATGTTGTAGGCTCTGGCGACATTCTGCCTTTTGAAGGGTTGCTGTTGGTGTCCATGGTTGTTTCTGGATGAATCATCAGCCTTCCTTTTGTTGTCAGATTGCTTTTCAGCATAGGTGAGGAGTTTCCGATCCATCAAGTCATTGGCCAACTCAATAGTCTCATCCAATGTCTTGGGTTTAGCAGCTTTGACGTTCCCATAAATGTTGTCAGGAAGTCCACTGAGGTACTTGTCAACTTTCTCAGTTTCATTGGCAACAAACTTGGTACATATCAAGGTTAACTCTTGGAAACGTTCAGTGTACTGTGCATGTCGATTCCCCTGCCTTTTAGGTCCACAGTTTGAATTTTGCTTATTGATTTTCCCCCTCGGGGACATACTTGATCCGTCATCTTTTCTTGAGTACTTTCAGTCATGGCATATGCCTCTGGAACCTAAGGTTTTATCTGACCATTTCACAAGTCTCTAAAGCAGCACCTAACAGAGTGCAGGTAGCAACTTAACTTGATTCTCAACGGCACAAACCATGCTATTGAAAATTGACTCCATCTTTTCAATCCATCGAGATTAAAAAAAAACATAAAAAAAAAAACCCCCCCGACTACGCCTTCCGCCCCTTTGAAGTTCAAAGGTTGGCACGTCATGAAATCAGCGTAAAAGCCAGGCGCGCTGTTTGTACGTTCCTTTCGGTTATCTTAGTGGAACTGTGGCTTCCATCCCCATTGGTGGAGGTTTTTTGCAAGAGAGTTGGCGATCATTGCTTGGATGGATTCGGGGGTTATGTTGTTTGGGTTGGTGTCGTTGACTGGAGCGTTTGGTCCTCTCTTGGTTGTAGGTGCCATGATTTGTCTAGATCACAAAAGACAAAAACATGAGGTTATATGACAGAATATAATAATATATAGATAAGATAATCTATACACGAGAAGTATGTAAGTACAAGAAACTAACACATCCATTTAATTCCATCAACTTTGAAAATTTTTACATGAAATAGTCGTCTGTATACATCTACAGTACCCAAAAGAGCCCCCCCCCCCCCCCCGCAATCTACAGGCTTGGCTAGCGGGGACAAAACCCCTAATATTAGGCATGCTGTACAATGACCTAGCAGAAACAAAAACATAGAACCACTAGATGTGACTGTCGGCGTCCCTAGAAGCCTCCTGGTGATCTGGAATCCTAGCCTCTGGTCCCGACTGTCAGCTATCCCTCCGTGCTTCCGCGTGTAACAACTCGCCTGCATGTCGCTCATCTCTCGCTCATATTGCTGATCGGGAGTGTCTCTACCATCTGTTCCTGACGCCTACGATCAGTCTCTCGAAGCGCTGCTAGCTCAGTATGCTGCATCTGAAAGCGAGTCTCATGTACCTGGTGCTGTGTCTGCATGAGAGTACTCTGCAGCTGTAGCTGTGTCTGGTGTGCCTGTAGATAGGTCTCATGTGCATACACATGATCAGGATGGGTCTGGAAGCTCCTGATGAGTGCATGGCTCTCTCTATCGAACGAGGCCCAAGCTCTCGGGAAGATAGCCTCCTCTCCACCATCCATTACTGCCTCTCCTCGAGAGTATCTATCCCCCATAAGTAAGTCGTACCCGCTGCGGCGTTTCATCTCGACTCGCTGTGATATACGAGACCTACCGTCCTGAGCATCCTCTAGTAGAGCATACAAGTCCTGTGTATTATGCTCATGGAGCTCAGCAAGCTCTACAACCCTAGTATTGACCTCTCCCACGGTCATAGGTGCCATTCTGGGACTGCCTTGCCGGAACTACCCAAGTATCCTATCTAGTACCCAACATATCTAATCCCTGTCGTCTCTCCTCAGCATCTACGTGCTGACAACCATAATCTATCCCTTGACCTTCGACTGGTCTCGCAGTGGAACTCTCTTCCGGATCTCATATCTGGGAGGTATAGTGACAAATGACCTCTTGCGGGGGAGGCTGCTCAGACTCGGGAATATCATCCCTACAGTCAACAGGTTGTGGTATGTATAGAGATGGTGGTAGCGGAGGTGGTGGTACATGCGGCCGTACTGCATCAATGAGAGCTGGGTGGATGCTACTGAGAGTATATGTTTGGGTTAGATACCTAGTATGATGGGTAAAGGTGGTGATATGGAGCAGGTTGGAGCAACACCCCCCCCCCACCCGCCCACCTAGCAAGGCGCTCCTCTGCAGAGGGTGGTGATAGTGAGATGGGTGGTGATGGTGATGGAGTAGTCATGGCCAGAAGTCTCTCAACCTCTGTCTCTGGTGGAAGGGATATAGAAGTCTGGGGTCGGACGGTAATCCTAGCCCCAATGGTAATGTCAGTGGAGGGTGGTTTGGTATAATAGGCTCCTATCCCCTCAGGTGGGAAGACTTGTCATCGCAGTATGCTGGTAGTAGCGTCGGCGGAGCTAAGGGGCATCCTCCTCTCCTGACCTCCTCATCCTCCTGGTCCTCATCCTCATGCTCTGGCGTCATCCCTAGATGAGTCGCGTCATCATCATCTCCATCATCTCCATGTTCCATAGGTTAGTCATATCGGACCATCCTTAGTCGCATCCATCTCGTACCCCTCTGGATCCTCCTCGGGATCCGACTCAGTAATGTATCCGGGTGACTCCGCGTAGGTGAATCAATAGTGGTAATGCTGTGCCTCAGCAGAAACTCATTCGGCGTCCTCTAATGGTATATACTCGGATAGATAGGATCCGGACATAGTTAGGGTCATGTGGGGGCGGATGGGGGGGGGTTGGGAGGGGGGGGGGCGGGGCGGGGGCTGGGATGAATTAGGCTCCGCTCATCAGCGGTCCTGAGGAACGGCGGGGGCGGGGGAGGGTCTAGACCGAGGATAAAATCCGCGGGGAGGGTGGGGAGACTGGAGGGAGCGGGAGGCCGGCGGAGCCGTGGACGAGGACCGGGGGAGGCCAGCCGCGCGCACGCCGTAGGGGGGGCCGCCGCCGGAACCCCGGGCTCCCCCCGGCGGACCCAGGGGGCTAGCGCCACGGGGAGGCGGGGCCCGGGGGGGGGGCGGGGGCGCCGGGGGCGGGCAAGAGGGGGAGGACCACAAGCAACCAGAAGCTCACCGCAGAGCCCCCTCGGGGCCACCGACGCCGATCCGCACTCCACCGGCGACACACGCCCCGGGGGGGGGGCCACAGGCCGGGCATCCAGGCGGAAACCCCACAGACCACTCCGACACGGGGCGCCCCGCAGCCGCCCACGCCCCCCCGGCGTCACCGGGCGGCCCGGCCCCGCCGCGGGCCCCCCCGCACCCGTGCGCTGGGCGGCGGCCCGCCCAGGGGGCACGAAGCGCCGGGTGCGACCCGCCCCCGGGTGACGCTCCGTTCTGGCGGCTTGCCGCCTTTCGCGGCGGCGCCGCGCGGCGACGCCCGGGCCGCCCCCCGCCGGCTTGCTCGCCGTTATTTCCGTCCTCCCTGTTGGCCGGTCTTCTCGCCTGCCTCCTTGTTTGCAACCTTTTTCCTTCTCCCTCCCTTTCTCTCCCTTTTTTTTTCTCCCTTCTCTTCTCCTCGTCCCCCCCTCTCCCTCCCCCTCCACTCTTCCCTCTCCCTTCCGTCCTTTCTTTTTTTCTTCTCTCCGATATCCCCTCATAATCAGCTCCCCAGAAGCTCTTGCCGGGCTCGGGTCGGTGTAGACGGAAGTGTAGGTCTCATTCCGTCATCGCAAGATGGACATGGTTAACGGCAAAAAGTAAAATAACTTATATAAGTATTTCTTATAAGAAAATCGATAAGATATGTTTGTAAGGCTTTAATAATAACGTCCTTATAGTAATTATACTGTAATTATCATTTATATACCCTGTATATCTACTCAGGTACGCAACATAGATATCCCTACTAAGCTAAGGCAATGCATCTCAAGTAAGCTATATGCGCTAAACTGTAAACAATGTAATGCATGTATGTCCCTCACAATTCCTATTGTGAAAAACAGTTTGAAAGTGGTTATGTCCAGACAAAACTTTTGACTGGTTCTCTATAACCTAGGCTCTGATGCCAATTCGTAACACCCTCGAATTCTGAGTATGGCCTGCGGGAATGTTGAATATCCGAAGGCGTTACATTATTGGGTCAATAGCACAAGATCAGAGAACGACTACTAAAGTGTGTTTGAAAAATACCTTGGATTAACAAATACTTGTTTGTTACATAAGCCTCATGGCTTCCAATGGTTCAAACAAAAATAGATAAAGATTTTCGGTTTTATAACAATTGTCCCCAAAGTGTAAAAGACCCTCCAATATCTTAAGTGTTGACTCTTAATTATTGGACTCCCAATGTATCATCGCACTCGTGCCTTACTGACCTGAAAAACATGCTTAAAACGTCAACATAAAGTTGGTGAATTCATAGGTTTATGTAAAATCAATGGTAGGGACCCACAAGATTCCACGTGTATGATCAAGCAACAGATGCAAACATCATAAAAAAAGTAATTACGTTTCTAAGCTCTGACACCGCGGCACGAGTATATGAAAAGCAATTATAAAGATTGCCAACTGGTGTCCGTGAATTGATGGTGTTAACCTGCAACATCCCAAATTCGACATGGTAAATGGGGCGTTTTTGTTCCCAGTGATAGCTAATCACCCCAACGGGATTGTAATCCTACTAGATCTATTCATTAAGACATTCGCGCACGCACAATGTAATTACCAAATCAATCTATGCATTTAACAGTTCATGAGCAAGCATAAAGGGGTTTGGTCAACTTAGGCAAACACGTTATTAAGCTTTCAAATCAAATGGTGAGTCCTTAGGATACCAAAGGCCCAATTTAGGTTGACCTTTCAAGTATCTAAAGATTCCTTTTACAGCATGAAGATGTGAAGCTTTAGGTGTGACTTGGAATCTTGCACAAGCACATACAACAAACATTATATCAGGCCTTGAAGATGTTAAATATATTAATGAGCCAATCATTGATCTATATAAGTGAACATAAACATCTTCAGCTTCTGCATACTTGAGCAATGGCTTTGAAGTTTCCATGGGTGTACTTGTTGTTTTAAAGTTGAAAATCCAAACTTCTTCAAAATTTCATCCACATACTTGTCTTGACTGATGAAAATCCCATCATCTTTCTGTGTCACTTGCAGTCCTAAGAAGAAAGTGAGCTCTCCCATAGAACTCATCTGGAACTTCTTATGCATCATCTTCTCAAAATCAGTGCATAAACCCTTCTTAGTAGATCCAAAAATGATATCATCTACATATACTTGAACTAGTAGAATATCACCTTTGACCTTTTTAATGAACAAAGTCTTATCTATTGTTCCTCTCTGAAATCCATTGTCTAATAAATAGGTAGATAAAGTCTCATACCAAGCTCTAGGAGCTTGATGTAGACCATATAGTGCCTTTTCTACCTTATAAACTCTGTCAGGGAACTCTGGATCTTCAAACCCTGGAGGTTGACAGACATAGACTTCCTCTTCAATCTTGCCATACAGAAATGCACTCTTCACATCCATCTGATACACAACAAAGTCTTTGAATGAGGCATAGGCTAAGAATAGCCTAATTGCTTCAATCCTAGCAACTAGAGCAAAAACCTCATCATAATCTATTCCCTCTTCTTGAGTGTAACCCTGTGCAACCAGCCTTGCCTTGTTTCTAACCACAATACCTCTTTCATCTTTCTTGTTTCTGTAGATCCATTTTGTTCCAATGGCCCTCTTGCCATATGGTAAATCAACTAAAGTCCAAACCTTCTGCAGTTTAAACTGTAGAAGCTCATCTTGCATTGCTTCTATCCAGCTTGGATCTGTCAAAGCTTGAATTACCTTCTTGGGTTCTACTTGTGATAGAAAACAAGCAAACAGACAATTCTAAAAATCTTTATGGTTGATCCTCTGTTGCACTGAACTAAACATACCATGGTCAGTCACACTCTTTGTCATCTTTCTAGTTTGAGGTGCTGAATATATATCTCCAATGATTTGTTCAAGTGGATGATCCTTGTAAATTCTGGTAGTTAGAGTAGGACTGACAAGGATATGTGTATCCAAATTAGTCATGTCAGCCTCTGCATCAACATCTTCATCATCATCTGAATAGACAATTTCTTCCAAATTAGGCATATTTGGATCATTAACACATCCATAGACTATATTCTCATCAACATCATTATCTTCTATGCTATCAGCATTAACAGTTAAACTAACAGTATTAATATTGTTAGCACTGTTAACACTTTCATCCTGCAATTCTAGCTGTGGATTGCCCTGCACAAAAAGTAAGAGAATCAGGCTCTCTTGGGGAACCAAGCCATTACAGACTTGGATCTGCCTTGTGCATCAATATAGTCAAATCTTTTAAAGTTCATTGATGCACCATTGTATCTGGATACATGGTCTAAAATGTTTTTCTTTGGTCTCTAAACCTAACATGCTGAGACTTAACAACATTAGCCTTATTTCCCTTGTTATTACTTACTACTACTTTTGACCCAAGAGTAGTAACATTTCTTCTAACAGTATTAACTTTTTCATTTAAATTACTGTTCTTATTTGTTGTAAACTTGTTAAAGGGCCTTCTAACATGTGAATGTGCTCTATTAAAAATATTTGATACTGTCCTTGCACTATTCACTATTGGTCTTAGGTAGGCTGTATTATTTGGTCTGGCAGTATTAACTGATACTGCTGCTTTTGAAGAGTTTTTCCTAGCAGTATTAAGTGTTTTATGGCCAGATTTCATTAAGACTGCTTTTGGAACAAAATTTCAACATAGACACTCAAATGGTCCTCATGAAGCTTAGGCATGTTTTTTTAACCTAAAAAAAGACATAAGGTCCCTTGTTGTGAGGCCTTGATAACTAACAACCTAGTTTTGGACATAACAAGCAGTATTAACTGCTTCAGCCCAGAAAGTGGTTTGGCAATTTGAATGTCAGCTAGCATAGGTCTAACAGCCTCTATTATTCCTAATTTTCCTTTCTGTACTCTAATTTGGTTGTGGAGCCCTAGCAAAACATTAAATTCCCTCTTAATTAACCACTTCATTTCATAGAACTGAATCCATGCCCCTTATTCTGAAATTTTCAGTCCTATATTGACACATCTGATCACTTTTCATCTTAAGGTCTATTAGATTTTCATGCCGTAATAAATGTTTTTAAGTTATTTTCACTAGTTTCAAATCCTCCGTTGGCTAAGAAGAAAACCCAACTAAACCTACTATAGTCATCTGTGACAACTAGGCAGTACATCTTTTTCATTAGACTCTTAACAAATGTTGTCCAAAACTAATCATATGCAACATTATTTAAAGGTTGGCTGATTGAAACTGACTATTTTGTCTTACAAACAGAGTTGCTTTCCCCTTTTTGACAAGCAACAAGTTTGATTAATTTCAATACACGGTAGTTTTTAAGTAGTGGTAAAACCTCTAAAAAAGGATTCCCTTAACCAGTTTATTTATTAGTTATTGAATTATTATTATCCGAATCCTTATATGCCAAAGATAGAATCATCATCTAATGTGGCCTTTGCAAAGAGACAAGTTAGACCTTTTGAAGGGACAATATTCTTTAAATCAACACTGTACATGTTATCTTTTCTAGGAACTCTAAACAAGACATGATTTTCATCAAGTAGCTTAAAGCCAGGAGACAAAACAACACATTCAGTGTCTGTAAAAAGAACACTGTTTTTCATGTCACACATTTATGAGACACTAAAAATTTAAACTATAGCTCATAAACAAAGTACCACATCTTCCAAATTCCAATTTAAACCCTGTATCTGAAATTTTACTTTTACCAGTGATTTTACCTCCTTTAGGATCTCTTCCAAATGCAACAAATCCACCATCAATTTCTTCATAATCTGAGAGGTAGGACTTGTTTCTAGTCATGTGCCTAGAGCATCCACTGTCAATTAACTACACTCCTTTTCCTGCAATACAAGCTTGTGGATTAACCCAGCACAAAAGTAAGAAATCGAGAGCTCTCCTTGGGGACCTAAGCCATTACAGACTTGGATCTTCCTTGTGAATCAACATAGTCAAATCTTTTAAAGTTCATTGATGCACCATTGTGTCTGGAGACATGGTCTAAAACTTTTTGCTTTGGTCTCCAAACCCAACATGCTGAGGCCTTAACAACATTAGCCTCATTTCCCTTATTATCACTGCTACTATACTAGCTACACTATCTCTAATACACCTACTCTCTAACTCTACAGCTTTTGACTACAACCGTAAGTAACCTTATCTTCATACAGTATTAACTTTTATAATTTAAGTATGTTCTTAATTTATGTAAACTTGTTAAAAAGGGCCTTGCTAACATGGGATGTTCTCTATTAAAAACATTATGATACTGTCCTTGCACTATCACTATAGTTTCAGGTAGGCATAGTATTAATTGGTCTATGACAGTATAAACTTATACTACTGCTTTTGAAAAAGTATTTGCCTAGCATATTAAGGTTGTTTTATGGCCCAGCTTTCATTAAGACCTACTGCTTTTTTGGAACAAAATTTCCTTTTGGATGAGGGTGAGTCAATCTTTGAGAATTTTGGTGATTCACACTACTAGCATTGTTCCGTACAGGTTTTTCCACCATTTTCTTTTCATAAAAATCGCAATCTTTGATTAAATGGTTAAAACTGCCACACACATAGCAAGCTTTATTTTTAAACTCAAAATTACATCCTAATTTCCGAGTCATCAAATTATTCCAATTTCTCTTGTTACCTCTAGGACTTTGACTGATTTTCCTAGGGTATTTAGCTTGCTTATTATTCTCTACCTTCTCAACAAACTCCCTAGGTATTTTCACATGCTC
>BQNB010074150.1:0-29691 GCA_026074375.1 Tanacetum coccineum
GAGCTCGTGGAGTGGAGCGGTTATCGTCGGTGAAATGTGAATACACCACGTTGATCGAAACGATGTCACGATCACAATGGTATAAGTTATACGTCCCGTAAGTTACCGTCACTCGAAACTGAAAAACCCAAAAAGAATTAAAACGTGTATATTATGCTTTATATGAATTGCTAATTTGGTTATAACTGACAATTGTGAATTCGGTTTGAGCTATAAAGAATTGCATATTCGCTTGACAAACAAAAAATGCAAATCCGGTTATGCTTTGAAGAACTGCGTATTCGGTTGACAAACAAACATGCGAATTCGGTTAGTAAAGAGGATTGCCAGTCGGTTAACAAAGGAGAGTTGTGAATTCAGTGACTTCACAATGTTTCAAATTCGGTTGTACTAGCGTCCTTGATGCCTTCTTTTGTCTTCTTCATAAACCACCAAAAACCAATGTCCTTGTTTCCTTAAAACTTAGATCTTGGTCTCCTTGGCTTTTTTCAAACAGGTGAGGACCACAAGCAAGTGAATAAGCTAACCAAAAATCTTGAAGAAGCTTGTGGATAAGCAAATAAGTAACAAGACTACCCTTAATAAGCTACTTAAAAAATAAGACGTGGACAATAAGCTAACCAATAAGCTGGTTTTTAAGCTTGTAACCACAAAATAAGCTACAAACACAATAAGCTACAAAAGCATGAATAAGCTGCGAATAAGAGTTTAACCATTAAGCTACAAACTTATAAAAGAAGGGAAAAAAATAGACACGTTGAGGATGATTTCTAAGACAAACGTGGTGACATTTTTCTAGACAAACCAAAACGCACCCTTATTAGATGAACAGTAAACCAAAGCAAGAGTAAAGTTTAGTAAGAGACCACTATGAATAAGCCCAAGATTAGCCCACGATCATAAACATAAAGATCTATTGTTTTGTTTTTAAAAACAATCCAGATTTGCAAATTTGCTACTAAAGATTTACTAAATGAAAACAAGATAAACTAAATAAATATATGTAGAAAATTAAGCCGAACAAAAAATAAGCACTAATAAGTGTAAAAAACAAAACCATAAAATCACTCAACCCACAACCTTGGCTCTTGATACCACATGTTAGATGACATCATTTCATCACCAAAAACACAAAAAAGAGAAAAGATTTTTAGAGAGAGAAAGAACTAGAGAGAGACAAAAAGAGAAAATTGAAGATGTTTACTTGCACTAGAAAGAAAATGGGAAGCAACACCCTCTCCATACTTGGAGAGGGATTTACATAGTTACAATAGTGGACAAGCCTTGTGGGCTTTCTTATGTTTCATTTGGGCCGGACCAAGCTAAAAGTGGGCTTTAAGCCCGACAACTAGGCCCTATTAGCTAAAGTGAATTTCCCGTAAACTATGTTTTACTTATACAAGGCTCAGGATTGATAATGACCATCACTTTACTAAAAACACGGCTAACAAGTTGAGTGCAACAAAGGGTTTATCAGGGGGATTGACTAGTCAGTGTGAGAAGTCAATATACACAAACATAACCTGGATGGGCTATTTGGGGTTAATCCTAAAATTTTCCTTTTATCACAGCTACACCGATTACACTAGGTGCAATGCTCATTATGGTGGTCTCGAAAAGATATACCAGGCCAAGTTCTAAAGTCTACTACAGCCACCGGCACACTTATTTTTAATGATTTTATGTATAAGGGGAAAATGGAAAGGCTTATCCTCACACAATGGAAATATAAGGTAGGTGTGCTCAGTAAAGTTTTAACTAGTTAAGTAATGAAAAAAAACATGTCAAAATTTTATTAATGAAACATTTTTCAAAATAAACTAGAAAATAAAGGCAAGTATAATTAAATGGGTGTTTATTTCTAATCCCATCCCCTCCACTTAAGTCAAACTTAAGTATATAAAATTAAAATAGGAAGGGTTAGAAATTGAACGGATTACTCCCCTGGATTTGCTCGGTATGATGAAGAGACAACATGCTCTAAGCCATGCTCCAAGTCTGCTTCCTCGAGCAACATCTATCATCACAGGAAACTACTTCATCATCCAGTAAAGCATCCGACTAGACCGATTTGAGATGCTTCCTTGCAGCTTGATTAGTATCCTTGCACCTCATCCTGTGCATTACCTGTATAGCTACAGGAAAGACTAATACCAAAAGCACAAACCTAGATAGAAAGCATCATAGCACAGAATATACAAAACTATACAAGACCTAACTCACTTTTGTAGGAATCACGGTTGCATTTAGCGTATGCAACAAGCCTTTTAAACCACTTGGTGCCCAAGTGGACGAGTGAAGTCTCATGAGGGTTTCCAGAGAACATACCCACAAAGCTCATTTACCAATATACACGGTTTAGAAATGTTTAACAACTTGATTTTTTAGATTTTCAGAAAGAGGTTACGGCATAACCTCTGTGGTTACGCCGTAATTGAGTGGTAATTTTGAAAATTTTAGTTTAGTTGTTACGGCATAACTGCGGAAAGGTTTATGCCGTAATCCATGTGGTTACGGCGTAACCTTAGGTGTTACGCCGTAACTGCTGCTACAACAGCTAAATTTACCACATAATTATGGGTCGAGCCGGTCTCGATTTTACCCTCCTTGTTGCTGAACCTGCAAAAACAAGTTATAAAAAACCTTCAAACCAACTAAAATGAGCTAAACTAAAGGATAGGTCGTGTTGTCTCCCGAGTAACACTTTTCTTTTGAACCGAGTCTTTAAGTTAGACTCAAGCCTCCATCTCAGGCTAACTTAGACATCTCCACACATGTCCATCCTTTATGTCATCCTGGTTCTTACACCAAGATCTCCTGAACCTATTAATAATTGCTCAACATGCACACTAACAAACCTGTGCATTAAATGTGTAATAAAACTGAGAAATACAAGAGGAGCATACAATATTGGCAAATACTTGACTCAGGAATACCACGTGAATAAAAACATTAAGGTTAGCAGGCTCAATATTAAAACAGAGGTGGCATTAGAAAGTATTTTTTAAAGGTTCAAGCAATGCCCAAACTATTTTTGGTGTCTCAGACCTAGTTCAGAGGTATGTCGCAACAAGCACTACCAAGTTACGCCATAACCAAGTCTGAAACGAAATGTTTTTTTTAATTTCACACGTTACGCCGTAACCTAATGAACTGGTTACGTCGTAATAGAACAAGTTACGTCGTAATCAAAAGAGTTATGCCGTAACAACACTCAATCAAACATGCAAACATTCAGAAATAGGAGAAGAATAGAAGGACAAGCACTTACAAACACACAAACAAACACACATATATCAATCAAACAATCAAAAACAACAAAAACTATTCCCCAGCAACGGCGCCAAAAACTTGATGCATAATTTCTTTTAAATAAAAACTACGTCAAGTTTTACATTTATAAAACCCTAACTACCTTGACTATTCCTACGCACTAAAGAGCAGTGTACCCTATCGTGTATAGTGTAGTGATTGGTAAGTACGGGTGTCGACCCAAAGAACGGTTTGTGTCTCTAATTGTCTAACTGTTTATTATTTTACCTAAGAAAGCAGGAAAGAAAGCATTTTGAGTTTTAGTAGAATTATTGAAGGATGTTTGGGTGGTAAGCCTTGCTGTCGAAAAGGGAAATGGTATAGTGACAGACAACTAGAAAGGATAATCGCATTCAATGATCTTATGTGCAATGTCTTGTTACAACCTTAGAAGGGGTCTAAATTCGTTAGGTCTAGCTTTGTGAATGTACCTAACCTATGTGAACTGAGTGGAATGGACTCGCAAGGAGAATTAAGTTATTCTCAGTTTATAGTGATGAAGGATTCTTTTTAATTATGAGATACACTTTATCTAACAGGTGGTCTCCTATTAGCTCGCACTCCTAACCAAGAATTTAATGCTAAGGGCTTGCCTCATGGGTAAAGGTCGAACAACTACAAGTGTTGATCATCCAATAATTAATCGTGTGTACAAGGGTTAAGCGGGTCACTCAAACCTCGTACACACTCAACCTCATATCAAAACCTAGCAGGGAGTTCAAGGATTTCAAAATATACTACATAAATTAATAAAGGTGCAATCAAGACAATAAAATCATAAATTAATAATCAAAAGGATAATTAATTAATTAAATTTAAATGAACAAATAATAAAGCATAACAAATAATCATAACATCAAAAATCATATTGATGGATCCAATAAGTCAAATTAACAGAATTAAATTGACCACAGAAAATTGAAGTATAATTACAAATTGTGCTAGACCAGTGCTCTCGATCCCCTAGTCGAACGTCATGGCAAACCCCGAAGAGTTTACCCTATACCCTGCCTCGAACACCTTTTTCTCCTTTTTCTTGTTTTCGGCTACTCCCACCAGACTTGAATGAATGATATGAATTCATTTTTCTTCTATTTTTAATACGTATGCACTTTAGGTCTTGTACGATTTTAGTCCCTGTAGTTTGGGGTTAAAAGTGAAACTTCGTAGTATTTTGTTCATAATACGTCCCTATGATGAGTCATACTTTACGGCGTAACGGCGTCGTCCACGTTACGCCGTAAACCTTCTGATGCTGCATTTCTTCAATTAGTATTAAAATATGGTACGGCGTAATTACTTCGACATGTTACGCCGTAACCCTTAGTCAGCATTAATATTTTCTTCAATAATTTAATTACGGCGTAACTCCTACGGGACGTTACGCCGTAATGCCTCGTCAGCACCAAATCTTCGTAATTAATAATTAATTACGACGTAACTCCTGCGGGACGTTACGCCATAATTTCCTCCATAATGCGGTTTTTGTCGTATTTTCTTTATTTTGCCGTTTTCCCCATCTTTTCTGTTCCAATGCCTTTAATTACCTGAATTCGAAGTATAAATGAATTAAGTACCGAATTCATATGAAAATGATATAAAGTAAGGCAATAAACTCGGGTATTTGATATATAAAAGTATTAAATATTTGATGTTATCAGGCCGGTTCCTTCCTGCAAAAGGAACCGGCGGAACCGTGCTACAGTAACAATTTTTCCTATAAATACCAAGCCATTTATCTTGTTTAAGGAATCCATTCTCATACACTTTTCAGTTACATTCATCTAACCTCTGATCTCACATCATCTTTTATATCATACTAGAGTTTTGGTGATTTTCTTAATAGGAGAAGATTTTCCGGTTTATGCATACAAGATCAAGCTTCAAGGTTCGCTTATTGCAAGTATCTCCCATCCCATGAAAATATATATACTGATCTTGAGTCATCATTTCATTCAAATCTATCATTATAATGTGTCGATAATGTATAGTGAAAAACTAGTTAGTAGAAAGTTAGGATTTCGATTGTATATTATGAGGTTGGTTCTATGTTTGTTAAAACCTAGCTTTTAGATTAAGGGTAAGTGTTGTGGGGTTTGTCCTTCCATGATTAGGACACGATATCTAGCTTAGTACCGAATAAAGGGTAAGTGACGAGGGATTGGTTCTTTAGTAATAGGACTCGGTATTTAGCTTAGTACCGGATAAAGGGTAAGCAATGTTGTGAGGCTTCTTCGCCGATTGAAGGAGTTTGGTGTCTAGTGATTTTGAACTCTCGAGTAGGTGACTCGGGGAGTGGAGTTGGGCAAGGAAGGTGACCTTGTAGCCGAACCACTATAAATACTTATGTCACATATCCTTTATTTTTGTGTTTGCATATCACGTTAAATTAATTGCTTATATGTTTACTATCCTTAGATCTAATAATTCTCAAACAATCAACTAACAAGATTGACACAAATTTTTAATTGGTAAAACTATTCAACCCCCTCCCCTTCTAGTTTTTCACACTGTGTATCAATCACCGTTACAAACAAATATTCGCTCCTAATAAATTCAAGCAATAATCGTTCGTATGCGATAAATAGAACAAAGATTGTTGGGTCGTTATGGTTTTTTAGAACCTTATAGACTATATACAAAAGGCTCTGATGACGCGACTACTCTGGATGATCGTTTTACCCATCTTTTAACCAGTGCTTCGAAAGCAGAAGAGGAGATGAGAGATAAATCAAGAAATGGCATATATGTATGTTAATAATTAGCTTTCAACGTAAGATGGTTGTTTGGCCAACAAAAGACATATAAGAATGGTTATATACATATTTATTATTAGTTTTACCCAAGAATGGATACGGTATCTGAAGTGAGACGCATATGTTCTGGGTACGGTTATTAATAGATTGTTCTATTTTTTATTTGGGATATGCAGGATATGTATGCTGGAAATCTTAATGCTGAATTGAGGAGGATGGAAGAAATATATAAAAGGTTTTGCGTCATGGTTGAAGAATGGTTTTGTTACAAATTCATTACTCGAGTAAACAAATTCCTTCTAAGTTATAGTTGGAGTACATGCCCAATAAATTCTATATGTTTTTCTTCAAGTAAATTTTCCTACTGGCTTTAGATAAGGTATCTAAGGGGATGTTTCTTTTTTCTTTGCATTAAGTGCTTAGTTGAATACACATCAAAAAAAGAGACCAAATTCTCTCTCTACCCCCAATTCAAAAACCCTAATTGATGAACATCTTCTAACAAAGATGACTTTCAAAATCCACAAATTAACAATCTAAATTCCTTCTTCCTTTTTGTTTGAATCCTGTTATAACCCCTGAAATTGGGATTAATCATTGATTGATTAATCTCATATCGAGCGTGTTAGGCGGGTTTCTCATCTTGGGTTTTTGTAATTTAGATTTGTTATTCTCCTCTTTAAATCAATTAGACTCCGTTTCCGTTTCCGTTTAATCTCGCTGTCATTGAAACCCTGATCTGTTTTTCTTTTCAATCCTTTTTTATCTTGATCTCCCTTCAATCCTTTTTTTAGGGTTTTGTCGTCTGCTGTTTCTTTTTAAGGTTTGGTCACCATGCCTGTCCAACGTTCTAATGAAGACCAAGCTGTTCCGTTTTCTAAATCTATTTTTGTAACCAATTTTCCTGATAATCTTGGGTCGAAGGAATTGTGGAAGGTTTGCGAGGGGTATGGGAAGGTGATAGACGTTTTTATTCCTAATCGTAGATCCAAAGCAGGTAAACGTTTTGCTTTTGTCAGGTTTATTCGTGTTAACGATTTAGATCGTTTGGTTGGAAATCTTTGTACGATTTGGATTGGTCGTTTCCATCTCCATGCCAATGTTGCCCGTTTTGAACGTGCAAACAAACCTGTAAAACCATTGGGGCCTTCTCAATCCAATGCGCATGGTACATAGTGGCCATGTTTGTTATTCTGCTGCTAGAGAACTATCCACCATTGATTGGCCCTCTGTTGCTCATGTATCTTCCTCACCGGCGTTGGTTTTGGATGATTCTTGTGTTGTTGAACGTGACCTCTCATGTCATGTCATGGGGCGTGTGAAAGATATTAACTCCATTCCTAACCTACGGATTCTATTAGCTAAGGAAGGTTTTGAGCATGTGAAGCCTGTCATATTAGGTGGTTTTAATGGTGATTGAATTAGAATGGATAACGAGGGACTAACAAAGTTTTTTGGATCATGTAGGCGTTAAACTCTTGGTTCTGTCCGGCTTCTTAATGCCTAAAATGATTATGTTAGTATGAACATGTTGTTTGGTGGCACATTGAAGGATCCCACTTCAAAAAATGTTTGGTCTCGAGAAACGTTTGCCAAGAATGTGGTAACCAAATGGGGCGAGGCTTTGGATAACGAGGAAAATTTTTGCTCCATCTTTTGCTCTAAGCGTTTGTGCAACTTTAACAAAACCACCAGCATCTATATGGAGAAATTCAAGGTGGATTTTTAAAAGTGCAAGTTGTTTGTGGCTCGTGGCGAAGGAACTTTATACTTGGAATCCAGTTTTCTTGAACCTAAGGAGTCTGTTTATATTACCTCGTATGACTGAATCAAGCAATGGGAGCGCAAAAATTCTTGAATGATGGGGCGCAGAATCGTGATGTCGAGTCCATATGATGAATGTAATTTGGATGTTGATTTCCGAGATAATTTTCAGTGATAATAGGATGAATTGTAAAGGTTTTGATAGGTCAAGGAAGGGAGAACAACAAACATCAATCATAGGATCCGTTTGGTTTTTATGAGTATTGAATAAACCTCTCCGCGTAAGGCGTTCGTGATGTGAGTACCTCTTTATACGCATCCTCCTGGTTGTTACCCCTAAAACATCTTTGAACGCACGCTAATGTTGTGAGATTATGTGAAATGGTTCTACTAATGGAGAAACATGGTGCATATGCCGAGGGTGGATGCTAAGGTTATGGACCATTCACAGAAGGTCCAATGATTCCTCTAATGGAGAATCATTTTCTTTTCCTTTTTCACATAAGAAAATATCTAAAGTTCCAACGGTGGCTCCATTCTTAGACATTTTGGATGCATATTGTTCGGGTTGGACATTCAAAGCGAGGTAGATAAATTAAGATGGGTAGAGTTATTGAAAGATATGTAAACGCATTAACTTGGCTCACAAAGGAGATGAAAGATGTTTTTAAATGAATATTCTTCTCTTCTAAATAATCAGAGTCTTGGGATTGGCACACAAGACGAAAAAGGATATTGGTTAGAAGGAGTTAAATGAAAAGCATAATGAGATCATTTTTTAGCGTTGCAAGAGTACAAATAAGGATAGTATTTCTCATATGGGACGTAAAGTCCCTATGGGGCAATCAACTTTGATTTTTTATGATGCCAGTTACATCATAAGTGGAAATCTGGTGGGTATACTTTGTATATGGGTAGTCTTCAAGCTTCAAGAAAGATGGCGCCTTACTTTAAAACTATTTCCTTGATAACTTATAGTTTATAGCTATATAATACTGCACATTGTTAGCCTCGTAAAGTCAAGATATCTTTTGGTGGCGGTTAAACGCTCCAACAGCCTGGGAAGCACGAAAAAGGGGGCGACTTTGTGGATATTTTGTATCTAATCTAGTAACGGAGATTGGAACGCGAAAGCTAGTATAATGGGTTGACTTAAAATGACGTTCCCGGAACTATTGATGAACAGGTAGACTTGGTTTTTCGCACTTTCAATGTTTTCATAGTTGCACGGTGTTTTGATCGTTTATTGTGTCTTCTCTTCTTCTTTTCTTCTTCTGGTTCATGTGGATGTCCAAGGTTTGGAAGGGTGTACTTACCTCGTTTACCCTTGGTTCCGGGCACCCTCCACCCACAGCAGAACAATACTTTACCCCCTCAAACAAATGCCACATCCACGAGCCTCCTCTAATGTGAGTAAATTAGGAATATCGCTTTTCTTGTTACTGAATGTATTATCTCTCCAAACTCTCTTAAAAATTAATATCCAGTCTATTATACTTATGTGTCGCCTTGCCGTACCCTTGTCCGAATCAATTGCGTCCATATGCCTTTTGAGGAAGTTTTGTCTGAGTTTTTGGACCGATACTATCTGCTCTCCGTTTTTAACTGTACTATCAATCTTGGTTAAGTGATGGAAGGGTTTTGAATCGATGGTAGGAAGGCATAATTTATGCGTGTTGTTCTTTTTTTTTTCGCGAATCCCTTCTGAATCCAATGCTAAGTAAATTGCTAAGGATAATTTCAAAGAAGAAAATTGCCAGTTAACCAAAAGTTCCATTATTCGTGAGAAAAAAAACAAAAATCTTATAATACTGTGAAAAAAATGTATAAAAAGTATTATCAACATCAATACATAACCTCAATAATAAAACCCGAACATAAATTATAAGATCAAAATTGAACAAGACAGGTGAAAAAGGGGAAACGTTTCAGATAGTACATATCACTAATTCTCAATAAAAATATCGTATGATACTAAAAAGAAAACGTACACAAAAAACCGAAAACCGACGGTTGCCTACTGTCAATATTGCAAGATATTAAAACTATTTTGGAGGTTAAAAAAAGGTAAAATGAATCATTGTTACAAAAATCTAAAAAAAAACCCAAATATTGCAATATTCGAAGGATATTGAGAATTCATAAAAAATAATTCTTTTCTTTTCATAGGAATTATAAAAAAAGAAAGAAAAGGTCTACAAGTTAGTAATCAGATTGTCGGTTTCGTGGAGTGTGTGTTTTTGTTGAGGGCACTTATTTTGGTGTAAGTAAACTGAATCCTAGTAGTTGAAGTAAGGGATGCATAGTAAGCATCGACTAACTTATGAATGTATTCAATGTGTTGTCAGCAAAACCCTTGTCAATGAATCGCCACACTTAATAGAAAGCTAAATAAATTGCTCCATGCTTCCACCTTTCTTTTCAGCCATAAAATATCTCGTGAGTGCGGGGTTTATATCTAGCTTTATCTATCCATTCGGAAACAATGTGATGAGCTACTGGATTATGAAAGTGGCATAAATCTATGTGGGATCTAGAGACAAAAATCGAGGAGGAGCAGATTGGAATCTGGATGTGCGAGAACATAATACTCTCACACCTAAGACTCAACCAGGAGCCCCGAAGGTTATAGATATTAAAAATGAACGTGTTTTTGAATTTTTTAGGGAAAAAGTATATTGGTTTTAGAGCAGAACTGATTTCTTTGTTGGACGTCATAGGGGGTAAGGGTCCTGACGTGAGGAGTGAGCCGTCACTTTGGTCTTAATCGTGGACGTATCTTTTCTGGTGCTCGTCAATAAAAAGTTCTGCTTAATTTGTAAGGTGTTTATCTCCGTTATTAAAAATTGTGAAAGCGCTTGTGTTTGTCTGGTGTACGTACGCACAAAATAAAAACCGACTTTACTACTGAATCCACAACCACTTTTGAGACAACAATAAACGTACTCGTTGTCATTATATACAACTACACAATTTTAACTAAAAGAAATTCAACAAAAACCTTTTTTCTATTAAAAGTTCTCAAACAATTCGCCAACAACAAAAAATTTATCAATTCATCGCCTTAAATTCTTAAAGTTAATGATGCTAAGTTCGTTTAATGATTTTTCGGCTCTTTTTCGGCCTATCAGTTTGATTGGATGCGTTTATAAGGTATCCAACGAAATGTCTTAGCTAATAAATAATCGTTTGGTGGTTTGGCTACTACTGTTATATTTTATCCGATTTATTTCCTTTTTCCCCCTCCCCTTCCGAGTTCTTCCCGGAGAGCCTTTTCAAATATCCGGGGCCTTTTGTTGCTAATAGACAAATTGATTGGAGCGTTCCTTTAAGAGTTCCTTTTAAAAAAATCTTAAATGAGATGTTAAACTCCCCAAAACACCAGCACACAAAAAGAAAACTACAACAAGCATAGGTTAATATCAACCTTGTCGCCCACCCCCCCCCCTGTCCTGCCAGTACATTCCTGGTGCCCTCCTTTCCTAACCCTCCACCTTCCTCCCAAAATCTCAGAAATAAAATAACAAAAAACCCCACCCACCCCCCACCCCCAAACCTTTAGATCGTAAAATCACCTTCCACTTCTACACTGCATCAAAAACAGAAATAACCTGAAACGGAGGGCAACACATCTCAAGGTGCAAAACAACCAAAGTAAGAACCCCATAACCAACAAACTACCATCCTCAATTGACCAACAACTACTTACAAAATGCTTTAATGTGGTTAGTAATTGTAGTGTTATGTTGTGGTCCCGAATGATGAGTAAAAGGTGATGATAGAGATGTGGAAGTTTATCCGTGGTACTATTTTTACTGTTATACAATTTAGCATTATTTACATCATCCCTTTCCTCCCATTTGGCTTCCATAGATGGTTTAAATGGTATAGCGAAGCAGCCGTAACCACCGTTTTCGGGCCCAACACAAAAAACTGGATCAATCCCCCCAGCCACCCAAACCAACTTTCCATAGTTTCCCATTTATTGGGTATAGAGTTTTAATGTTGGTTTTGAAACAATGTGATTGTCTTCATAATCACTTAGCTGGGCGTCCCGCCCCTATAAACACCCAGAGTATGTATGCGATGTTGCTCTGGTCTCCGCCCTCTTGGGGGCGCGTTTGGTGGGAGTGATTTGTGGCCTCTAACTTTTCTTCTAATCTATTTTTCATTTCTTATTTGGAGTTTCGTTACAAATCACTTTCACTCTTTTCTCTCTTTTATCACTTTCATATGCTCCTAACAATCCTCCTTTTCTACAAAAAACATATCTCTTTTTAATCATCTTCTATACCATCTCTCTTTCCTTAACTCTCTTTTTCCCTCTTATCTCTGATATCTTCTTAATCTCTTAAGAATGAACCACATTTTTCTTTCTTCTCCTTTTTCTCTTAATATCTCTTTCTCCTTTCCTTTCATCTCTTTCCCCCATTCTCCCGTGTAAGTTGAAAGATGGGGTGTAACAGAAAAATCACGTTATCCTTCATCCATTTATCTATAATCCCTCAATCCGCCCCGCTATCTTCCTTTCTTACTCATCTCTTTTATCCCTCTTTTCTGCCTTCGATTCATTCCCACTTTCCCCCTTTCCTATCACTTTCCATCTCTCTTTCCTTCTACTTATCCACTCGACTCTTTCTTCCTATCCATCGTCTTTTTTTATCTCTTTCCCCCTCTCAATACCTTCCTACACTTTTCTTATTCCCCTCATAACTACTTATCCCTCCCTCCCTCTCTTATTTCCATCACTCTGTATTCTTTCTCCCATTTTTCCTCTCTTATCTCCTTCACTTTCTCTATCTCATGTAACCTCTACTCGTTTCCTCGCTTCTTCCTCTTATCCGTCTTTTCTCTCTTCACTTTCTAAAATATCTCTTTTTTCTCTTTCTTCTCTTTCTTTTCCCTCCTCTTTCTCATCACATTTTTTTTCGACCATTTCTTCTTCCCCATTTCCCTCCCCGGATCCTTTTTATCTCTTACCCCTCTCTTTTTTCCTTTTCTTCCTTCCTTTCTCTTTTCTTCCTCCCTCTCTTAATGCTCATTCTACATTAAAACATCTCTTTTCTTCCCTCTCTATCTCATTTCTTTTCCCTCTTCCTCTTTCCCCGTCCCCCTTCCACTTCTTCCTATCATCCTCTTTTCCTTTTTCTCATTATCTCTATTTTCTTTTTCTTCCCCTGTTTTTCCTGCACTACAATCTTCCTCTATCTCTTTCTTCTTTTCCCCCCCCCTTCTATTCTCCTTCTCCTCTTTCTATCTCTATTTATATCTCCCTTAACCCTCTTGCTCTTTCCCTCTTTATCTCTATTTCCATCCCTCCCCCTCATCTCTTTTCTCTATCCATCTTATCATTCCCCTCTTTTTTCCCGCTCCTAACACTTTTCTTTCCCTTTTGCCTTCAGCTTCCCCTTCTCTCCTTCTTCCGCCTTCTTTACTTTCATCTCTTTTCTATCTCTTATTCTTATCCTCATTCCATTCCCCCTCATTTCCTTCGTCCTCTATCACTTTTCTCAACTCATTCTTCCTTTCATCACTTGTCCCTCCTTTTCTCCTCATTCCATCACTTTCTTATCTCAGCTCTGACTCATTTCCCCTCCATCTCATTTCTCTCCCTGTGGTTTTTGATGATTGGGTTGTTTAAAGGTTTTTTTTTCAATTGCAGAATGCAAAGCATGAATAAACATGCAAGCACTTTTAGCCAGTGGCTTGGTGCACTCGGTTAATAAATATTTACCAACATCTCCAATGCGCTTTGTTTTAATATAGCTTGGTTAGCTGACGATGTGCCCCATAAAGGTTCAATTTGTAGAGTGGGTCCGAACCGAGAACTTACATATATTGTTAAGGATCTTTAATTGCTTGCTTTTCCTCTCCATGCTTGCTTTGCTTCGTTCGGTGGTCTTATTATCAATAAGAACTAGACACAAACCAAAACATAAAAATGGAAGCTGAGGATAAGGGTACAGGGAGGAGAGGAGCCCCGTACTTTTTTCCCAGACAGCTAAAGTCACATAACACCTATACTATAACTAACAACCTTGGGTTTCCTGGTCGGTTTTCTTCCTTTCCCTTTTCTACCTCAATAAATTTTGTTTGTGGGTGGCAAAAAACCAAGAGGGCAGTAGAATGTTTGTTCAAAAAGACGAGAAGAGGAGAAAGATGGAAGTAGAAGGTGGAAGGGGCGGAGCGAATAGGATCGGGTGTGGTGCTTGTTTTATGAAAGGAAGCAACATGTAATGGACTCATCAATAACGATCCATATACCGTTATCTTTGTGTGTTACGGTTGGGGGGTGATTGTGATGTTCCTACTCGTTCTTTCTCCTAAAATTGTAGTATGTGTCTTCGCTTCGGAAGTCCGGCGGCTTTTGGGGATTGTCTTGGGTGGAACAAACCATACTAACTCTCCAAGCCCCCAGCCCCCCCCGGCCCTGTTTATCTAATTAAGGTTAAATAAAAAAAAAAAAAAAAAAAAAAAAAAAAAAAAAAAAAAAAAAAAAAAAAAAAAAAAAAAAAAAAAAAAAAAAAAAAAAAAAAACAAAAAAAAAAAAAACCTCTTTACCACACAGGTGCGGGGGGGCCGATAAATGACCCAACCATCTATAAATATCCGTTCTTTATCTTGGGGGAGTTTTCTTCTTTTCTTGGGGCCTTCTATCCAAATTTATAATATTTCAAAAAGTCCTTTTAAGGTTTTTACCACAAGAGAGGTCTGAGTTTAGGAGATGACAAATGAAACTATTCAAAATCTAATCCGTATTAAATGTTCATCAAGACCTGTGTTTGATATTATTTAGAAATAAACAACAATAAACAGAAAGAATGAATAGACAAACAATACAAATCATTCTTTCATCGGAATAAAATTAAAACTGAGGATGTTAAGCTTTTTTAGCTTTGGGAACAGAATGTCTTAGTCTTAATTTAACCTTAGAGAGAGAATAATTAACTTATAAAATTAAGTTTAGAGGCGTCCAAACTGAACACGTTGGGTGGACATTTATTGTATATTTTTTTTTCTTTTTTTTGCATTGTGTGTCTCAAAAAGAAGTTGTCAACTAACTTCCGGATCATCGACCATCCATGATTTCATCCTTTTCTAATTTCTTCTTCACTTCTCTTTCTTCTTCTATCTTCTCATTTCTCATTTTTCTCCTTCTTCTTCTACCTTACTATTCTCGATTCTACTACATCTTTTCATCAATAACAAATACTTTCATTCATGGACTTCATCAGACTTTCATCAAAGTTACAATCTTCTTCAACATACTTCATCTTCATACTTAGCTCTCGAATCAATATCAACCTAAATTCTATTATACAAACATCATATCTATCCATCAACCTTTCAGATATCAACAAACAATCATGTCTTACTAGCTGTCTTACAATACTTTTCTCTTCTTCTTCGATGCGACGTTGTAATACACCATTTGTCACAAAAACCTATTTTAAAGTAGACACAAATCTTTGTAGAATGTGGTGAGTTAGGTGGGGTGAGTTTGTAGGTGATATGGGAGTGGTGGTGGGTGTGGTGAGGTGGTAGTGGGTGAGGGGTGTAGGAGCGCTAACGCTAGGGGGGGGGGGGGGGGGGGGGGGAGAGTACATTTATTCTGGTTCTAAATTCTAACATTCTTCCTAATGTCGATGGCTTGGTTTGGATGGGATGGGCCGTTCTTTATATGGTTAGAAACTAAAACAAGCATACAACCGCCCCCCCCCACCCACCCCCACCAACCATGGCCGACCTGCGAAAAAATCACCGCCAACGACAGGAGTACCATAACAGCACGTCCCAATCACGTACTTTCCCCCCCCCCCCCTTTAACCTTCGAATACCGCACAACATCATAGCAAACACCTCTACCTTAAAAATCCCCCCGACACTATTAACAAATGCCTGCGCGTTTATCCCGCCGCCCGTCGCCCGTTCCTCTCTCGGGCAGCTAACCACCCCCACCCTACCTGTATACCCACCCACCAATGTGAGTCTTATCACGATCACACAAAAGAAAAAACACTATGCCTAACCACACAAATCCATCAACATCAAAACCCTGGTATATTTTTGATTTTAGGCTTTCTACTATTTCAAATCCAAGTAATAATATATCAACACCATCCATATATTATCCTCTATTATTTTGAGATTATTCTTTCCTTTTGTTCCCTTATTTACTGATCTCCTCTTTTTTCTTTCATGGCCTTTTTTCTTCTTCTTTTCTTTTTTATATTTTACTTTCTTGTCCTTTTTTTTCCTTTTTCTTTTTTTCCTTTCCTTCATCTCTTCGCATATGTAAGAAAAAGCGATTGGGGTGACACACGGGGTGACCGGGAACGGGGCGTCCTTGTACAATCTACTATTATATATTAAATGGTCTGAAACAAAGTAACTAGAGCTGTCATTATATCACTGAAAATTCTCAGAGCTCAGTGACCATTGAGCCCAAGAGAAAATGCGTATATGGCTATGAGCTGATGAATGAGTGCTCGTGATGCCCTCTTAGAGTGTTCAGTTTTTTCTCCTTCCGTTCCCCGTTAGTTTGGCCTCGCTTACCACGCGATTGTTTTTTATGCTCGTCGAGCATCGATCCTACTCTCATTATCTCACGAAATATTGTGTATACGGTAGGAAAGTAGAGTGTGTTATGTTAGAGGAGTCATATTCAACCACGGCCATTTCTCTATTCTCTACGATCAAACACTGTTAAGCTTGCAGCACGAACAGGTCAACATGCTGGTCATCGGGCGCACAACAAACATCCAACTACCGGAACAGCAAATCTCATCATCAACATATCATCGTTACTTCTCACACTAATCAAAGCTTTGAGCTACTTCTTCGGGGGGGGTCTCATTGTATACAAGCATACCTAGTACTCTTATGTTTCACCACCCTCCCCACTTCTAATTTCCACCGCCGCATCCAAGGGCGATAAATCGGGAGGGATACGTACGGTGCTAGATTGAGCTGAGTGCGTCATGCAGTGGGGGATTGACCTTTTCTCTTTCCTACACTCACATTAATAACTCGGTTGTCCTCATCGCTTCCAAAGATAAGGATTACCGCAGATGTTGATATGTTCGGGAGATGGAAGTATCACCAAGGTTAAATCATACAAGAAACACATTTTAATGATGACTTGTTTTCTTCTTCTTCCTTCTTCACACTTCCACTTCTTCCTCACCGTTCGAGCGGAATTTTAGCAACGAGAATGGGTAAACATTCATTCCCCACATTAAAAAAAGTTAAAGTATTTTTGTTTTTTTTTTTTCCTTCTTCATTTCCTTTGGCGTGCTCTGTCGTGATAGGTTACCCGTACTAAGAGTCCAAATGCATAAGCCGTAGATGGGTGTTTTGGGTGTGTTTGGAATTCCCACATCATGTCCATCTTTGTAATGCTGCTCAAGAGTATGATTCAGATCATGATTTTTTTCTTTCGACTGTGACGATTGGCGACGGTTTGTCAAGAGACGAAATCATAGCTATTTGTCTTACGTAAAATTTTGTACGTTGGTGGGATTTGGATTGCATAGGTAGTATTTTGTCTTTTAGATGTATCCCCCATTCATCCCTCGGATTGGATGGCTTGGTTCTTCGTATTATCCTTATCGACTTTCCCTTTCCCTTGATTCTTCTTTTCTCTTTCTTTCCTCTTCCTACCTTCCCGTCATCAAGTCTAATTAGAAGGATGTTTTTTTATGTTGCTTGGAAGGGAGGCGGACGGATCAGGAATTTGGAGGCTACCGCGAATCAAGTTGGTCTCCTTTGACATAATATCAAGTAGAGCTTCGCCTACTACCTAAATCTTTCAACTAAAATAAAAAACAATGACTAACACAAACACCGAAAAAAGATTCAACAGACCCAAAGCGGCCAACCAACAGACACGTCATAAAGCACTGGACCAAGAATTCTATGTCCACTATATAACATTGGGGGGAGAAGCGCTATAATTAAATGAGATAGCACTAAACCCCTAAGAAATTCCAACGGTAAGAAATGAAAAAAAAACTAATAAAAAAAACTAGGTAATATAACAATAAATATAACTCAAGTGATAATAGGATAAAAAGAAACGACCCACCCCCCACACAAAATTCTTGAAAAAAGTCTTACTAGCTCACTAGCTAAGTTAAAAAAAAAATAAATATGCCGATCAGGGAAAAAAAGAGCTTATGATAGAAAAAAAATCTAAAATTATATATAGAGTACTCAGTGGAATGAGTGGTTAACTATTATAAACCTTGTTTCTTTTTCTTGATATATGAACAACTGAATGACCATCATCGATTACCATTTTACCCTTTGTGACCATTGAAGAACTTGATGCAGGTTATTGTTTTCACATTCAACAAAAACAAGATAATAAATAAATAAACGAGAAAACTATAAATACACATATATGTGAACCAGACAAACCAACAGCAAAATGAACAAACACGCGCAATAAAACACCAATCATTTACAATAAAATCAAGAGCATATGAAGATCTTGATGAATGGTTAAAACAAAATATCTCATGAAGCAAATCCAGTTTATATAATGAAATATAATTCATTCATATTATCGTGTGGCACATCATAACACGAGAATGCCATCGTCGAGACATATTATCCATTCGAAATGTCTCACGAAGGCCATCATTGAGATTTATGTTGGCTGGTATAAGATGAAGCAATGGCTTGAGATTCTACAGACCTATGTGTATGTGTTAATTAGTGATGAATATTTCTAGAGGAAATAGAGATGGCGATGAAGAGTTTGGAAGATATGTTGATTGTTAAAAAAATGAAATGAGGGAAGTGATGTCAGCAAAAGATAAGGTAAGGGCATATTTGTTTAGTGAATTTCATATGAGCCTCTGAGTTGAAACAAGGCCACTTTTATCCCCCTCCCAAATCAGACGCTCAAAGGGTAGAAAGAGAAAAAGAAACACTAATGTATAGCCGGGCCCACTCACAATCTTTTGCTAAGAGCCAAATAAGTGAAAAGTAAACGCACCCTAACTATGTGTGTCTAAATTAATAAAAACGATATGAATCTAAAAAACAAAATTTTGGTCAATAATTGAGCCCTTGAATTTTTTTAGTGTTAGATTTAGGAATGTCTGTGTAAAAAATAAATAATGGGTTTGAGGAAGAGGATACGCGGTGCAACATGTCACTTAATATTTCCCTCTCTAAAAGTATATTGCTACCACGTTAAAAGGCATTGGTGGGTTTTCCACATAAGATTGCTTTTGCAAATGTATTAATAGACATTGTGGATTTTTTGTTTTCTGTTGTAGATTTTCGCTATGTCTATACTTTCTTTTGTTATTTATATATATTCATGTATATGTGAGTTAATGTTTAATGCAAATTAATTTTTTTAAATCTCAAGGATTGCAATGATATCAAAGTGTATTAAGAATTCTATGTTGAAGATTCGAATATGATCTTACCGTCTTCATTGTAATCTTTTGCTGACTTTAACCCTTGGCCAACCCAGACACCACCGTTTTCAACACATCCTGCCCTACTTTTAACCGATTAAGTTTCACCGACGATGACATCATATTCCGTTTAAATAGTATAAAGTCGAACACAACTCTCACACTTATTCGGGCGAGTTAGGGTTATAGAGAAAATAAGTGGCGAGATTGATGGGAAGAGGGTTATTGAGCTTTAGTAAGTTTTCAAACCCGGTGTATTGGGAAAATGAATTGCCGATTTCTTACTTCCCAACGACCATGCTACTTTTTTATATCGTGAGAATTCAGTACTTTCATATTCTTAGCCTCGGAAATCCCATCCAATTGTGGTCTCATGTTTGATGTTTCGTGAAACACAGAGATGTTTTGATGTCTTTCAAAGACAAAGATAGTTTGATCTTTAGTGAGACATAGAAATGCTTTAATCGAGATAAATAGATGATTTCATGTTATTAAATATTTATTCATAGTGGTTATTTTTACATTGACTAAACTCAAAGACTCCAAAAGATATCACATAGTACTTTATTATATTTTTTTTGTGTTTTTATTATGCCAACTTTGATCCACTTTCGCAATATTATGGAAAGTATACAATTCTGACTTTGACAATAAAAATATTTATTATGCACAACTTAATTAAAATTGTCGAGTATTAAGCTCTACACCAATGCGCGACCGGTTAATCTGTCATTTAGTTACAATTTGAAATTCATTGTAAACAATTTCAACATCAACTTATGCAAGGTTATCTTGAAGTCTTGAACTTCTCAAGCTAAAATTCTCAAAAACTTATATATATATCATTTAAGAAACATGTAAGTTATGCACTAGACTTTGTACCTTACCTTAGACGTACCAATTCCAACTCTTTAAAAGATATTAGTTGGTTCATAAATTGAACATGACACTTCCACATTGGAAAGCAAACTTCATCTCTCAAATGCTAAGGATCAAAAACTTCAATATGAAGTTCACTTCTCTCATAATGATATTCTTTTCACTTCTTCTCACTCGAAATCCATTCATAGTCATGGGAGATAGAAGGTTGATAGAAAGCACATGTAAGGCCACACCCTCATACAATTTATGCCTCTCAACTCTTATGTCAAACCCCAAGAGCACAAGTGGTGATATTAGTGACTTGGGTCTCATCATGGTTGGTGCTACAAAAGCTAAAGCCACTAGAGCCCTACAACACATCAAGTCTCTATATATGTCTCATCCTGAGCTGAGGCACTCATTAAATGAGTGCGCTCAGATGTATATGGCCGTGGTGAAGGCAGATGTGCCCTCAGCCATTCAGGCCTTGGATGGTGGTCAACCAAAGTTCGCAGAGGACGGGATGGCTGATACCGCTGTAGAGACTCAAGCTTGTGAGCGGAGTTTTAACGGACGTGGCCAAAAGTCACCATTGACACTAATGAATAAGGACATCGAAAATATTGCTAACGTTGCTAGAGCTATTATTAGGATGTTACTATAAGTTTGTTATTTTGTATGTTTGTATTATGTCAAAATACACATATGTCGACACATATCTATATATGAGTGTTATAATATGTGAGGTAAATATGTTAAACTCTCACATTATAAATTAGGCATGCTTTTTTATCATGATCAACTTTCGTTTACAAAAAGTAAAGAGTTTCTTTTTTGTGTACATGAGCGCATGAAAAAGGTATAATATATTGTTGTTGTACGTAGCTAGCTTGAGTGCTAGTTCTATGCAGATTATAAGAGGGATCGGTATTGTGGCGAGGTGAGCTCACCGTTCATACGTGGCAGCTCGTCGTTCGCTCGCCACCATACCGCCCCCTCGCCGTTCTTCGCCACTTGCCATTTCGCCGTTGAAGTGAGCCAGAAAATGCCAAACTTTTCAATTTAACCGTTGTATAACAATTTAATATGTAACGGATATATTTTCAAAACAATTAAATTTTAATAATTTTTTTTAAATTATACCCACTTTTCATTATAGATAACACATCATTTTAAAAATTCAACACACCTTTCTCTACCAAAAACATCATTTACTTTCAATATCTCAAAAAAAAAATGAGTGATTCAACCGGTGGTATGACCGATCTTATGATATGGAAGACATTGAGATGATTATGCAGTATGAGCAATCGTTGAAAGAACAAAAGGCCGAAAGTTCACACAGCCGTAACTACATCTGCCGTGAACGTGATCTGGCTAAAGAACGTTTGATGGCGGACTATTTTAGTGCTCACCCAAAATATCCGTCATATTATTTTAGAAAACAGAAAAGAAAATAAAATTATGAGTGGTAAGGCCAAAATGAGAAGGTTGAAGGTATGTTATGAGTGAAGGGATATTTTGAAGTGGGAATGTTAAGATGACGTGACACCTAATAAAATTAAAATGAAAAGGTTTGACATGCCACGAGACCTATCCCTCTAACCACTACCGCATTGCTAAATAAAACCTACAAACTTGTGAAAGTTTGGAGGTGGTGGATATGCCGCTCGGATTTTTGCCTTTTGGGCGTTGATGATAGCGGCGTCGACTGGATCCATCCCGCGTGTGTCGATTTGTAGCACATGCATGTCCTCCACAATCCTTTGAGATTGCGGGTATTTTTTTGAAAATCCGCTCCCCCCAACGGCTATCAACGGATAGTTTTTTAAATAAAAATAAATAAAATAAGGTTTCGCGTGGGCTGTTAGCCATGGCGCGAGAAGCCTTGACGCGAGCCACGGAGTGGTGCGCCATGGCCTTTTCTCGCGCCAAAGCTTGGCACCAAGCTACCAGCCGACCACTCCCTCCGCTCTAAACTATGTGTGGATCAAACTCATATTTTGTATTTTGGATTTCTGAATGTCATTGTTCTCCACTTCTCCTTCTTCCAAGTAATATCTCAAAAGATATTTATTACAAATAATGCTGCGCCTTTTGGCTATTTTTGGGTAAAGGGTTACCGGTAAATAACATATTTGCCTCTTCTCTTCTTCGCTAACGGCCGGCTTTCATTACGAAATGTATTACTTGCTAAATAGATGCATGTGTTCGTAAGTAGTTTTAAGGTATAATATCACCGTGCGACATCCATGGTGCCGACTAGTTCTGGAGGTGGTGGATTTGTCGCATCCGGTAATTTTTTGCCTTTTGGGCGTTCGATGATCAGCCGGCGTCGACGGATCCATGCAGCGTGTGTCTGATTAGTAGCTACGGACGCCCATGTCCTCCGCAATCCTGTGAGATTGGGGTATTTTTTGAATATCCGTTCACCCCATCAGCTATCAAAGATTGTTTTTGTTTACAAAACAAAAATATAAAGGTTTACGCGTTGAGGCTGTTAGCCTACTGATGCGAGAAAGCTTTTGGCGCGGAGCCAACGAGTGATGCGCCATGGCCTTTGCTCGCGCCAAAGATTGACAACCTAGCTATACAGCGACCACTCCCTACCGCTCTTCTGAAATCGATAGTGAGGAATTCAATTATCATATTGTGTATTTTGGATTCGGAAATATGTCATTCGTTCTCCACTTATCATCTTCATAGTAATCTATCAATAAGATATTTATTACAAATTAAGGCTGCGCATCATCATCTGATTAGTACTTTAATATAGGGGTGAGCATCGGGTCGAAACCGACCCGAACCGAGAAAAACCGACCCGAAACCGAAACCGAGTTAAGGATTTTTGAAAACCGAGAACCGAACCGAATGAACCCTATATAAACCGAAACCGAACCGAATAAGCTCGGTTCGGCTCGGTTTGTCGGGTCGGGTCGGTTTTCGGTTCAGTTTGCTCACCCCTACTTTAATATAGCACACAATCATTGTATATATGGACAAAAGGTCTAAAGGGACTTGAGAACCCATTATATTCTTTCTTCTTCAACTTTACGACCCTTTTTCATCGAGGATAAGAAAATGCTTTTTCAAAAGGTGTATGCTTTCTTATGGTAGAATGCACTCAATTCTTTTCCAAGAATTAAATATATGTATGCTCTAATGGTTTAGACAATATCGCCACTAACAAATGTTATTAGGGTTAGAAATTTTACTCATTCGTATAACAAGGCAACATATCCAATTCCGTCAAACTGATAAGTCGATCTATGCGTATTAGTAATTGAGCAAAAGTGTAATAAATAATCTTGTCCTAACTGGCTTGATTGGGTTGGGTTGTTTATTCCTTAGTTGCTGCTTATACTAGCCAGCTTGTAATTCTTTCGCCGACTCCTTGCTAGCTTATTAACAAATCATTTCAAGTTCAAATAAAAGAGTATTCGATTGTATTTTTATTTTACGTACGACATAAGTTTGGTTCTTGTTTTTGTAACGGATACAGAAATTCCTCTAAATCAAAAACAAGGACTATTAAAATCTATTTTATAGTCATGTAAATACATAGATTAACTGCTCGAAAACGATTGATCGTATCATATTTTCTCTTTCTTCTACGAAAACAGCATATATTTGCTTTTTGCGCTGGCCTATAGACTTTGGTGTTCCTTTCTACCAAAAGAAAGATAAAAAGAAAAAGAAGCTACTTCGACTTTGAAATGAAAACAATCAAATTCGCTAAAAGATTGCCAATATAAACAATTATATAATCTTAAAGCATATAACGTGTATTATGTAATACTAGTTGGATACCCGCGCATAGCGGCGGCGATAAAAATTGATAACCCAACTCGCTCCGCAATTCCTTACCCGCTTAGAGAATTCGTTTGTTTGGGTTTCCGTACCTCATATTAACATCATTCTCGCTTGTATAAAGACTCACACTCTCTTACCCATCAAACATTGTCTCCAAAAGTATATATCTTTTACGAATCAAGTTTGTATTCAAATTAAAGTTGTTAAAAAATTCAAAATAAACCCACTAAAAATGTGAAAAGCTAAAAATTTATAAAAATATATTAAAATGGATGTTGAATTAAAGATCACGAAATTTTAAAAAATACAGTGAAATTAAATCATAAAAAAAATAAATAGATAAAAAGCTATGTCAAATTAAAAATAAAAGTGATTTTTCAATTAAAAAGTGACACATGTCACTCTATGATGTGATTTTCTAGAATAAGATGGATGGTCAAGATTGCACCTCCTTATCTTAATTTTTAATGGGACCCACATTGTAAATGCTTTATATAATAGTATATATTGGTTGAAATTTCAAAATTTTAAATTATATGAAATTTAATTTTTGAGACTTTAAAATTTCATAATTTAAAATACTTTTGCCTTTTGGTTCACAGAAATTCATAGTATTTTAAAATCTAAAATTATCTTTATTATTGCAATTTTCTTAAGGAGTGACGGATATGGGTATAAAAAAACCCGACTCAACCCCAAACCCGATTATGCCTATTCGGGTCGGGTTACTCGGGTAAATAAAATCTGGTTATTCGGGTCATCCCAAGTAACCCGAATACTAAATAGGGTCGAGTATCGGGTTGGAAATTTTTGGTAACTCGAGTTCGGGTCGATCCCAATGACCCGAATAAAGTTTTTATTATTTTTTTAATATAAATTTTCTTTTTAAATGAGTACAAAATATGTAATTTTATTACATTTTACTCATATTCGGGTTGACCCGAACCCGAATGGACCCGACTCGAATAAACCCGCACCGACTAACCCGTATTCATATAGGTTCAGGTTCGGGTATGAAATTTTTAGCCCTAACCTGACTTTAACCCTCCTGAATTGACTCGAACCCGAGTAACCCGACTCGACTAACTCCCCTCTTTTGATTTGGGAAAAAACTAACAAAAACAACAAGAAAACATATAATAAAAACAATAAGAAAATAAATAACATATAATAAAAACAATAAAAAAATAAATTTATAGTATCAAAAAATATTTTGAAATAGCGCATTAAAATTCCTATCATTTTATTGAAAGTATTTTTTAATTTTTTTTTTTCAACGATTGACACTTACATAAAACTAAATTTCTTGCGATTTACGTTACAACCACAACAATTCTAAGAAAGCGAAAAAAAGAGTAAGCACTTGCAAAAATCGTCCTTAAAGTTTTGTCAAATTGCATGTTTCGTCCCAAATAGTTTGAAAGTGCATAGATAGGTCCTTAGGATTTGCCACAATTTGCGATGTTCTTCGTCCCTAAGACTGCTTTTAGCCACTATTGCATGTTCGTCCTAAGGTTTTGCCAAATTGCATGTTCCAGGACGATTGAGAGTTGCACAATAGTTGATGAATTTTGGGACTATCTATGCACTTTCAAACCACTTTCTGGACGAACATGCAGTTTTCAATTTGACAACTTATAAAATTCTAAATTTCTTGATTTAAGTTACCAAACACAATAATAAAAAAAATTAAAATGCAAACCTTTCAATATACTCCGATCAAACGCAAGTGTTTTCGCGATCAAAATAAATGTTTCTGGTATTGATTATTGTCCACGTCCCACTCTTTGTCTGGGACAAGTGTTGCTTTTTCACACTCCCGTCAACACACTCGGCATATACACCTTACGTTTCCCTTTATCCATTATTTCTAATTTTTAGTTTTTTATATTTCGTTTCATTTAACTCTTTTGGACATAAACTAATAAAACGGTTTTTTTTAGATATTAGAAAAGTTCATTTAAGTCTAATATTTTTATGTATTATGAGAGCCGTATCTAAGTAACACATTTTATAGATAAATAAAAGAGATTAGTTAATATTTTTAAATTAACTTATTTTTAACTTTTCTAAAAAAAATATATTTTAAAGATCCGCAAATCGTTAACTTACATAAATCATACCATCATAACGGGCATTTAATTATCTTTCGCTAGAGTATCATTTTCATAACTTTCGACAAACTCTTTTCTAAAAAAAATTATGTTCAATATTTTGTTTGATATATTTTATGTGATATAACACTAATTTGTAAGTTTGAAGACTCAACATGATGTCGTAAGATGAGTATAATTATTTATGTAGAACTACAAATGATTCATCATTTTTGAAATTGAAAAATACACATCCTCATCTTTTGAACCACATATAACATAATTTTTGAACCTATAAATCTATACAGTTTATTTATGTAAGTTGAAGAAAATATAAGAACTTGCTTTTGACATTCAAACTCGCTTGATGTATAATATGTGATATAACACTAATTTGTAAGTTCGAACACTCAACTTGTTGTCGTAAAATGAACATAAGTATTTGTATATAACACTATAAAATTGACCATTTTTGCATTGAACAAAATACACATCATTAGCATTCCAATCATATATCGAACACAATATTTAAACCTCCAAATTAATACGACTTATTTATAGAAGTTGGTGAAATTTGAAAAAAAAATATTCAAAACCTTTTGATATATCACATGTGATATATATCACATTAATCTGTAAGTTCGAATTCTCAACATATTGTTGTAAAATGGACATAAGTATTTGTATATGACTCAAAGGTTCACCGTTTTTGCTATACTTATGTCAAATTTACGACAACATGTCCAGTCTTTGGATCTACAAGTTAGTGTTATATCAAATATAATACTAAACGAGTTTGCATATCAAAAATAGATGTCAAAGCGATGTCAAAGCGCCAAACACCAAACACCGAACATCAATTAAATCAATGATTTTGCTTAGATCAATTTCATTAAAAAAATCACCTTCTAAAACCCTGGAAACAATGGATATATACAAATTGGATCTATACGAATTCGTATCATTGTCATCAGCAATAGCACAACAAATTAAGTGTTAGACCCCTTAAAAAATTTTGGATCTATACAATTTAATTTGGATCTATACACCTTAATTTGGATCTATACAAATTAAGTGTTAGATCCCTTAATTTTTTTTCATCTTTTTGGATCTAAATCAATCAAGCTCTAATTTTTTATCGATTTATGATCCTTTTTTTAATCTTTTCTTTTAAACCCTATTTTTAAAACCCTAACCTTTTGATAAGTGTTAAATACACATATCCGTTTATACTTAAAATAGCCCAATTAAACCCAAAACGGTCTAAAAATGGCAAAAATATGTTTGTTTTTGTGTATGCAGGTACGGATAAGACAAAAATCACAAGAAAACCATCAAAAATGGGCAAACACGGACACGAGAAACGGAAGAGCATAAGAGAAGCCAAAGATTCAAAGCCAAAGCCAAGAAAAGTCAACCCTTGGTCAATTCTCAGTCAACAAAAGTCAACCAATAAAAGACAAAAACTCAAAATGTTTCAAATCAACCCTCCAAGTTTCAGAAAGTTACCATATTGGTCCTTAAGGCTTAATGGGCCTTAAACCCCTTAAATAACCCTACCCGGATCCAAAGCCCAAACCATAAGCCCAATACCCTTTCCATATAACTACAGGGACTAAATATGCCATTTATGAAAGATTAAATACACTTGATGTGTATTATATCTACACATAACAAAGACAAGGACTGAATTTGCCATAAGCCCAAAGTTTAAAAATGTTTTACCCGAATCAGTTAGAAAAAAGGCGCCAAGGGTTACTGTTCATTCATCGTCCCAAATTTACCCTCCACTCAAAATCATGGGGCTTTTCACAATTGAAGGGTGAGATAGTCTATTCAAGTGGTCAAGTACACCCTGGCAGAATCAAAACGTCACCAAGCTCCCCTATTGGCCAATCTTAGCAAAAGAATCACACGTGGACTCGAAAGTAGCACAAGGGTGTGTGGGTTTTTACTCTGTATCTACACTCAGAAGAAGCACACAAGTGTCACATCAAGGATTGCCAGCTTGGCAATCCGTGTGTACACAAACTTGATCCAAGGGCTCAAAATCATTCCCCAATGATTGAAGGAACGAAGGGCACGGATTATGAGAGAAGGAAAGCCTAGAAGGTTCAGAGAGGGGCTATAAATAGCTCACCTCTCACACACACAAGGAGTATGTAGGGAGTAGAATCTAGGGTAAAACGTAGGAAATAATTGTAGTTTTAAGAATTTTCATTTAAAGTTGTAATTTTCTCTTCAATATTGTAATCAAGTTTTATATTAATGAAATTATGTTTTGCTTTTAAATAATCTATCAAAATCATCCTTATTTCACTTATAAGTTTTCAATATGATCAAATGTTAGCCACTGTATCAAAAGCTTCTATAAGCTTCTCATAAGCTCATTCAAGTCTATAAGCTTGAATTTGAGTTTAAATAAGCCTCAAACTTACTTAAACTCTAAAATCGAATTAATACCTTGGAAATTGGAAGTATAAGCTATGGAAGGGGAGCTTATCATGGAAGAGCTCCCATGGACTTTACTAGCTTATCCTAGGATAAGCTAGAGCTGTTGATAAGCTCATTTGAGCAATTAGCTTTTGTTTAGCTAAAGCTTCAAGTAAGTTTTCCTTTACTTTCCTTGTTTTTCAATATTTAGCTTAATAATAGTTTATTAGTATAGATCTGCTTATTAGCTTAATTTAGTTGCTTATTTGAGCTTATTTGTGTTTAATCTTGCTTATTAGTTATTAATATTAATCTGTTTTTAGCTTATAAGTTGTAGATCATAGTATTTCATAATCTGTCTTAAAAACCTTAAAAAACCTAAAAATTAGTTAGCATAGTCATTAATCTTTGATTTTAGCTTATCTAGTTGTTAGATCATGTTTATTAAGGTAGTTATAAGCTGTTAATAATCTGGTATTAAGGTTTAGTTAAATAGATTTCAAATTCTTAAGTTTAAATGAAATCTGTCAAGCATTAAGGAGTGTTTGGCATTAGCTGTTTTGACCTCAAAAAGTTAAAGGTTTTTGTGCAAATCATTTGAAACAGTTTTGATTTCATTTAAAATCATGAGGAAAAGAGTTTTCACATGTTAGTTTTTATAATTGAAAAGGTTTGAGCTTATTCTCATTGTCTGTGCACTAGGGGAATTTTCATAGTATTTTCACTTGTGCAAATTTTGAAACAAGCCATCTAAGGCTTGGTTCTTGCTTGATTAAAGTTTGTACACACTCAACAAGAGTGTTTAGTGTAGTTGTGACCAAAGAGGTAACCTGCAAGTTGGATTTAACTTTTGTTCATTTGTGCTAGCAGTAGTAACCTTTGTTACTACTGCTGTCATTTCTAGTTTAAGTTTAGGTTAGTTAATCTAAGTTTTAGTATCTTAAATTTTAGTAGCTTTAAGTTTAGTCATAGATTAGCATAGTTTAAGGCTTATTTTTCAATTCCTAGCTTATTTACCTAGGTACATTTAGCTTAAAAAAAGTCAGTAATTAGCCAAAAAGCCAAAAACAGTAGTATTAGCTTAATGATTTAGATTTTTGATTTACTAGCTTATAGTATAGGTTTTTATGATTAAGTCTTCCCCGGCAACGGCGCCAAAATTTGGTAGTAGTAAACAAATTTATATATATATAGTATTAATCCCGTGAAAATTCTTCCCAA
>BQNB010074151.1:0-23116 GCA_026074375.1 Tanacetum coccineum
TTGGATTTTACCGAACAAGAGAGAATTGAGTTCAGACTTGAGTTGCAACATTTTGAGCTAGATAGTGATCCTGAATTGAAGAATGTTAGTTCACTTTCGGCGTTGTGTAGAGGATTTCAGGAAACTGAGAAGTCGGGAATGTATCCTCTTATTGATAGATTAATCCGTCTCATATTAACCCTCCATGTTTCAACTGAAAGAGCTTTTTCAAAGATGAAACTTGTGAAAACAAGACTTCGTACTACCATGAGCGACGACTTTCTTAAGAGTAGCATGATTCTTAGCATCGAAGGGAGATTGTTAATACCCTTTGCAATGAGAAAATAATAGATGATTTTTACTCTAAAACACAACGACGTGTCCAGGTGATGAAGAAGCAAAAGGTACAATTTCTTGTTACTCTTAAAATGTTTATTTTTTATCATTAACATAGAGTTTATGCTCTTATATATTGATTTTTTGTGTCACTTGCAGGTTAGCTCAGGACAAAAGAAAGCTCAAGTGCTCAATGACAGTCATTAGAATTCTTATCTGATTCTTGTACCTGGTTACTTTTGTTTAAAGATATGAGTTTCTTTATTTTATTATCTATTTGGTTACTTCATCTATTATTCTAGATTATCATGCATTGATATATTTCTCGAAACTATGTCATGAGTATAAAATTTTTTTTTGGCCCCCCTTAACTTAAAATCTTGGCTTCGCCCTGTTTTGTAAGATCTTTTTAGTTAAAATTCAACTTAATCGATTCCATGTAAATATCATGGATTAATTATTAATTTTTTTTGCAATGAATCCATTTTTTTTGTATTTGATAAGTGTGGCGAAATAATTATGATAAACAAGAGTTTACAAACTATTATTCTAATACATTACTTTTGGTCACATTTCCTAGATTAAATGCCGTTGCTTAAGAAAGTTTATAAGGCGATAGAGTCAAGCGAATGTTAGGAAAAGCAGATAAAGAAGAAGATTAATCAATGAAATGAATTAGAAGGTAACAACATATTATCTATCATCAATATCAAATTTTTAGTCATTTGTTTTGATTGTCTGTGTTATGTTTCAGTAACATAGGTTGCACCAGGTATAAAAGATTAAGAGGAACATATTGTTTAAGTATTAATTCGCACCGGATAGGACAAGTTGAACTCGAGCCAAACACAATGAGAATTCCTTGCGTACCTGTGGATAAGAAAGAAAGACGCGTTAGCCTCGCCCCGGGGGTGATCCCAGGACCAAGCTCAGGCGTGAGAGTAAGTATGTGTTGGAGCCGGAGGGGCGTAAATAGTATGTGTGTGAGAATGCAATAAATGCTACCTGAATAGCAGTAAATGAAGGGGTATTTATACTACCTGAGCCACTGTAGTCATTCACTGTTTCTGACACTTGAGAATTGGGGAAGCCGGGCTAGTCCTAGCTTTTATGTCAGGCGGCGGTGTTGCGTGTAGACATAGTCCCGCAAATCCTAGGATGGAGACGCCCTTATGAGCACTTGCTATTGACCATTAGTCCGATGAGGTGTTCTGGTTTCCGTAAACTTATCGTTTTGTCTTTTCCCTGGTCTCTTCGAACGTGCGCCTTTCTGGCGTGATTACGTTCCCTTCGGATGTTGTGCCCGTCCGAATATATACACGGACATGTCTCCCCCAGTGTTGTGTTTTTAGTTGAAGACTAATGAGACAACACTTAATGCATTTTCTTTCCTTTCGGATTTTTCCTTTATTGTTTTTCCTAAAAAAAATTTCATTGTTTACGTGACGACAAAATTCATAATTACAATCGGTTAAAAATCATAATGATTTGAGGTTGAAACGAGGGCAGTCGGACACGTGGTGATCGCTTCCCATCAAGTGGCGTAGATCATGCCACGTCGAGGGTCTGACACGACACGACGTTTCGTGACCCACTTTTCCCATATAAATAGACGACCTCTCGCATTTTTACTGCGTGTTTTTCCTTCCCCCGAATCTCCATCCAAGACTTTTTTACTTCTCCTCTCAGGTATATACTCCGACCTTGTCTAACTTTTAATATTATACGTCCCCTTCGGTATCTTTGATTATGTCCGAGGAAGACCAAACTGTTGGTGTTACCGCGTTGCCCAAATTTGACATGCCATCTTATGAGTCCGAGATGACTTCTAAAGATGTCAAATCGTTGGCCCTCCGGCATGGAATCCCCTTAGATTTGCATCCCGTTGCACTAACGAAAGGATGGACCATGGATAAATTGTCGGACGACATGATAGGACTATACGAACAGTACTTTGAGTTTTCGGGAATAAGGGTGCCTTTTTCTACCTTCCTATTGGTCGTAATCAAGCATTTTCGTGTACATATTTCCCAGCTTGTACCGTTAGGGTTGAACCGATTAACCATGTTTGAGTTGTATTGCCGGAGTTTAGGTATTGTCCCTTCCGTGAACTTGTTTCGCGTTTTTTACAAAGTTAGCAAACAAGGGCATTGGTTTTCCTTTGAGAAGAGGGTTGGTAAGGGTGTCGGGGGCCAAGTATTCCAAGAGACCTTTTCTGGGTTAAAAGGATGGAAGAAAAGATTTTTCTGTTTGGATAGGAGGGCCATACCGGATGCTATGGCTTGGAGACATCACGACTCCGATGTCAACGACCCCGTTCCAGAAGACGGCTTTCATGCCTCAGATGTGCAATTGTTGATCGAATGGGTCGTTGACCTTCGGCCTGTGCCTTCAGGGCTTCTTTTTCACGGAGGGTTGGCTACTACATGGGATTTTCCTGGTTTCCGTCCTGTTTTCAAAGATACCGAGGGGAATGGTAATATTTTGTCATTTTGTCCTTCTGTGTGAGGTCGCTTCGGCGTGAACTAATATTTATCTTTTCTTTTGCAGCGGTCACCATGTCTGAATATCTTCGTTTCCCCTTTCTGTCTGGTGCTTCAATTTCCAAAGGGTCTCCCCTCACTTCTCAAGATTGGATCGATCAGCATACCACACGTCCCCTTTCTTCCGACCAACCCATTCCGGAAAAGACGGACCATCAAAAAGAAGTCGAAGTGGAGGATCCCAAGATCGTTGCTATTCGAGAAAGAAAGGCGAAAGCTGCTGCCAAGAAAAAGAAAGAGAAGAAGAGACATGGTAATGATGGCGGGGAGGGCTCTCGCCCTAAAACCAAAAAGAGGAAAACTGTAGCTCGCAAGGATGGTCCTGCTACCTCCGAGGCTACTTCATCGCCGGAACCCATCCAGATTGTTAACCCCAAACAAGCTAACCCATCTAATGTCGTTGCTGCTACTGCTGAGTCGAGGGAGCAACGCTCACCTCATAACTCGGTGGGTCATTCCGTTTACAACTATTCTGGTCAGCATGATGACAAAAGAACCGACACCCTTCGGCTTGGGACTTTTAGAGGTCAATCTGGGAGGGTCTTGGTTGATACTACTTCCGAGGTGGTTCAATCCTCCCCGGGTCACCAGTCTGCCCATCCTAGCCCTTCGGACACGCAAATAGCCCTTCCCCAGAGGTCTGTCCCACTAGGTATTGTTCCCTTCATCTCTTTTTGCTTTCTCCCCCTTTTTTTCTTTTATTATTTTTTCTTTTACTACCACTATTTTTTGTTTTTGATCATCGTGTATTTGTAGGTAACATTGACGAGGGTGAGTCATCTCGGAGGCGTGCTTTTTATGTGCCCGACTAGTCTATCCATCGAAGATGTCGCTTGGATACTCCGGAATGGTGCCGTGAACTTATGGTCCACCTGGAGCCTCTGGCCGCTCAAGAAGAGTCCAATCCGCTCAACAACGCCACTGCCCTTGAGCGAGCTTGGTTTTCTTTGGCCCGGGGAGCCTTGGCTCAGACTAACATTCTTGAAAGATTCGAACAACTTCAAACTAGTTTTAACGAGCTGGCCGGAACGCATGCCGGATGTGAGGATACGGTTAGGCAGCTTCTGGATGCTAGAGAACTTTCTCAATTGAACTCTAGGCTTTACCTTGACGTATCTGAACGGTTCAGGAAGTTTAAGAATGATCATGTTGATTGCCCTGTCAGAATTCGATTGCTGGAGGATCAGAACAATGAACTTTCTCAAGTGAACAACGAGCAATCCCTTCAGATAAAGGAGTTAGAGGACCTTTTGGCTAAGAAAGATTATGCCTTTGTCTATGCCGAGAGAATCAATTTCGAACGAGCTCAGGAGAAAGAAAAACTTGCCACTCAACTTGGCAAGACCGAGATGGAGAAATTTGATTCAATATGAAAGCTTCTTCCTACTGTGGTCGAGCGTCTTTTTCAAAGTCATGAGTATAAGCGAAGCTTGTCCGAACCCTTCAACTTGGCCATCCAAGCCGGTTGGGGGAAAGGACTTACCGAGGAGTGGTCCGAAGAGGATCTTGCAGAGCTTATGGGTCGAATGGAAGGCTTCGATGCTTATGCTGACACAAAGATGAAGGTCGAATATGATAAGGTGTTTGAGAAACGATACCCTTATGTGGAGAAGATTTCTCGCGGCTTCCGTCACTCCATTTCTGATTTGCTCAAGGTTTATCCCGACTCTCCCCCCTCCGTCCAGGATCCTCCCAGCAAACATCCCTCCGGCAAGGCTCCCTCGACTTCTGCTCCCCACCAACCGTAGGTTGTTCTGTATGATTTGCGTGCTTTACGCATTTGAACTTTTGATGTAATAAGTTTGTGATTTCCGTTTCATGTTTAGATATTTTGTAATTATTTGTGTTGAACATATGGCAGGTTTTGTAATTATTCCGTTTCAGGTTTTGTTTTTTGCATTTATAGTAATGATTTGTGTTCCAGACCTGTATCCTTGGCCTACATATAGAACCTACATCCCATGAGTGATTTTCCTTGTGTTGGTTTGCCCCTTCGGTTTTTGACCGATGGGGTATGTAGTATGCCCAAGCTTGCCCCTTAGATTTTAGTCTACGGGTATGTGGCTTTTATGGGCCGTGCCCTGGCTCGTCCCTTTGACTTTAGTATGTGAGGTTTAACTAGTCTTTGGGGTGCTATGCCCCTATTCATCCTTTTGGCCGGTGGGGTATATAAAGCCCTTCGATGCTATGTACGGGCTCGTCCCTTTGACTTTAGTCTGTAGGGGAAATTATGCCTTTTAGTGCTATGCACTATGACTCATCCCTTTGACTTGTAGTCTATGAGGTATATAATGTTTTTACCTGGTCGGAGGTAGCGAGCCATCCGGCCAAGAAATCATTTAGCAAAATTCATTCAGAAAATTTGCCCCCTCCTAAGCAATTGGAGTGAGGACATTGTCATTCATTGAACAAAAGTCATGGTTCATACAATTCTTGTAGTTAAAAATAACTTTACATGTAGCATTTGCGGAGATTAATAGCATGCCAGGTGCGAGGAACCTCCTTGTCTTCCAAAGTTTGTAACTTGTAAGAACCATTTTCATATGCTTCCATGACCCTGTATGGTCCTTCCCACTTTGGTCCCAGTTTACCTTGGTCTTCCACCCTGCTGGCCTCATTCCTTCGGAGGATAAATTCTCCCGGCCTAAAGCCTGCCGGGCGGACCTTCTTGTTGTAATACTGCTCCATCTTTGTCTTGTATCTCACTTCTCTGATAGCCGCTGCTTCTCTCCTTTCTTGTAACAGGTCTAGATTCAAACGCATCTCCTCTTCATTATATTCCTCTCTAATCACCAAGGTTCTATAAGTAGGAATGCCTATCTCGGCCAGGATGATTGCCTCACTGCCATAGGTAAGACTGAACGGTATTTCTCCGTTACTTTGTTTGATTGAAGTTCGATGTGCCCACAAAACATTTGGCAATTCGTCGATCCACCCGGCTTTTGCCCTTCTGAGGCGGGTCTTGATGCCTTCCATCAAGCTCCTGTTGGCCCTTTCCACCAATCCGTTTGCTTGCGGATGTGCTACCGCCGTGTTCATCTGATGAATTTCGAATCTGCCGCACCAGCTTTTGAACGGGTCATTTACCAATTGTGCTTCATTGTCGGTGACGATGATCCGAGGCAGCCCAAACCTGCAAATTATATTCTCCATGACAAAACGTATTACCTCCTTACCAGTGATCTTTACCTGTGGCTTGACTTCTATCCACTTGGTGAAGTAGTCAATTGCTACAATTACAAATATGGCCCCTCCTTTTGCCTGAGGAAGTGGCCCGAGAATGTCCATGCCCCACTGGTAGAACGGCCTAGGGGCCATGATGGACGTCATGAGGGTTTTCGATAGTCTCGGAACAGGAGCGTGTATTTGGCATGAGTCGCATTTTTCTACCTTCTTCTTGGCATCTTCGTGCATAGTAGGCCAGTAGTATCCTTGTCTGGTCGCCTTTCTCACTACGGCTCGTGGGCCTACATGCATACCACAAGATCCCATATGGATCTCTCGTATGACGTAGTTGGCCTGCAACGGACCCACACACCTTAACATGGGTATTAAGTATCCCTTCTTGAAAAGTACCCCGGATTCCATGGTGTACTGACCAATCTTTGCCCGCAAACACCGTGCCACATTTTTATCCTTTGGCCATATCCCTTCTTCCAAGCACTGCTTGATGGGAGTCATCCAATTGTCCCCTTCCTCTTCCACTATGGATTGTACCTCTTGGCCTTCTGTGGATCGCTCATTGAGGACCTCCACCAATACTTCCTTCGTCAAATGATTGAAAGCCACCAAGGCAAGTTTGCTTAGCACATCCGCCTTCTGGTTCATGTTCCTTGGGATATTTTCGATTGAAAACGACTTGAACCCGGAGGCGTACTCCTTCGCCTTTGCTAGATACCTTATCATGCTATCTTTGTTGGCTTCATAACTTCCATTGATCTGGCTTGCCACTAGTTTAGAATCCACTTTGACTTCTATGTTTGATATGTTCATCTGGCGAGCTATCCTCAATCCGGCTAGAAGAGCTTCGTATTCAGCCTCATTGTTGGTACTTGGAAAGGTGAGACGAAGAGCATAAGTGTATTCAATTCCGCTGGGCCCTATCAAAACCAAACCTGCCCCTGATCCTTTTGGACTTGAGGCTCCATCAGTAAATAACGTCCAACTTTCAGTGTCATCTTCCTCTGGGGGTGCCTCGGGCATCCGGAAGTATAGATCTTCCCTTTCCCCTTCTGGTGCTTCCGAGAGAAAATCCGCCAGGACTTGTCCCTTCACAGCGTTGCGAGGTATGAACGTGATGTTATACGCCCCAAGCTCGACATCATACTTTGCCAGTTTCTTAGAGGTTTCAGTGTTATTGAGGATGTTTTTGATCAGTTGGTCCGTGATGACCTTTACCGGATGAGCCTCGAAGTACCTCCTCAATCTTTTAGTCATGTGGATCAGAGAAAGTGCCAACTTCTCCATGGGAGCATAATTTCTTTTGGCCTCGTTTAGTGTCCTGCTTACATACTAGACGGGGCATTGCCGTCCCTTCCTGTCGGTTAATAAAACTGCGCTTACAGCTTCCACCGACACTGCCAAGTATGCATAAAGGGTTTCTTTTTCCCGAGGTGGAGTCAGTGATGGGAGATCCGTAATAAGATTCTTTATTTGTTGGAATGCTTCTTCTGCCTCTTGGGTCCATCGGTACTCATGCTTGTTTTATTTAGTTATGTTTTTAGGGTGTTGAAGAATGGCAACAATCTTTCAGCAGACTTTGCGAGGAAATTATTAAGGGCAGCTAGTTTTCCACTCAGACTCTGCATTTCTTTCAACGTCCGAAGAGACTGGAGATCCGCTAAAGCCTTCATTTTTCTAGGATTAGCTGTGATTCCTTCTGAGGTTACCATGTATCCCAGAAATTTCCCCTCCTCGACTCCGAATGAGTACTTCTTTGGATTTAACTTCATGTTGATCTTCTTCAAGTTATAAAAGGTTTCGGCTATGTCGGCTAGCAACATTTTATCGTCCCTGCTCTTAACCACCATGTCATCGACGTATGCCTCTAAGTTCCTTCCTATTTGGGGTTGGAAGGTCGAGTCCACCAGCCTTTGGTATGTGGCACCTGCATTCTTCAGCTCGAAGGGCATTTTGGTATAACAGTACGTCCCTTGGTCTGTGTAAAATGCTGTTTTTTCTTCGTCCTCTTCGGCCATTTGAATTTGGTGGTAACTCTTGTAGGCATCAAGAAAGCACTTATACTTGAATCCCATTACTGACTCTACCTTACAATCTATGTTTGGAAGCGGATAGTAGTCTTTCGGACAGGCTGAATTTAGGTTTTTGAAGTCAATGCATATTCCCCAGGTCCCATCCCCCTTTTTAACCAGAACGGGATTGGAGATGTATGTAGGGTACTTCACTGGACGAACTATACCTAACTTGACCCATTCGGCGACTTCCTCTGTCACCACCCTACTTTTCTCCATGAAGAATGTTCTTCGTTTTTAACACACGGGATCTAGAGAAGAGTTTACGTTCAACGTATGTTCTATGACCCGTCGTGGCACACCTGTCATATCGGATAATTCCCATGCGAAGACACTCATGTTATCTTTTAGCAAACACTTGAGTTGATCCCTACATGTTTCAGACAGGCCTCCCCCGATGGTCACTAGTTGATCCGGGAATGATGGGTTGACCAACACTTCTTCCGTAACTGCCACCTCTCCTTTCCCCTCAAGATTTTCTTCGATCATTTGTTTCTTTTCTAGTCGTCTACATTCCGCAATGATATCCGTTCGGGTCATTAGGGTAGCTATCCCTTTTGGAGTTGGGAACTTCATCATTGAGTGAATGGTGGAGGGAATGGCTCGGAGGGTCTTTAGCCCGAGCCTCCCTAAGATGACATTGTAGGGTAAAGGAGCTCGAACCATAATAAACTTCATGGAGGTCCTTCTGCATAGTCCTCCGTTACCAAAACACACCTCCGGTTCTATCTTCCCTAACGGTTTTGACACTTCTCCGGCGAATCCTACCAGATCCGTTTGGGTCTCTCTCAACCTAGCCTTTATCTTTGGGTTAAGGTTTTCAAAACAGTGTTCAAACATCACCTCCACCGACGACCCTTCGTCCACGTACACTCGCCTGACCAGGTATCCTTCCACTTCCGCTTCAACGATCAAAGGCTCCTCGGAAATATCTTCAGAGGATATTGCCGGAAAAGATATGGGGATGTTCATCCATGATTCTGTCGCCTCTCTGACTTTTCGCTTTTTGTCTTTGATGGAGTTTACACTGATCACATTGATTATTTTGGCCGGTTGTGGGTCGTCTCGACCATGGGATCCCCTTCCCCTCTGGCGCACGTCCTTCACCAGGTGATTCAGCTTTCCCGATTCTAGTGCCATTTCCAGCTGTTTCCTTAGTTGTATGCAGTCATTTGTGTAGTGCCCCTTCTCCTGATGATAGTCACAGTATCGGTCGGTGTTTCCTGACCTCAACGGATTTAACATGGGGCGAGGGACTGGGAGACGCAGCTGTGTTTCAGTAGCTAAAATTTCTTTTGGGTGCTTGGTCAGAGAATTGAGGGTGAGTACCGGTGCTACTCTGCGGTTATATTCTCCCCGCGGGGGGGGGGGGGGGATATGGAGCTTTATCGTCTCTTGTTCTGTTCGCATGATATGTGTCTCTTCCCCTGTGGCTATTTTTAAAGTCATCCCTTCGCGATTCCCCCGGGCGAGTGCTTCGGAATGGTAAGGCGTCCCTTCCGTTGAAAGGAAAAGACACTTTGCGATGGGTTTCTCTCGTCTCGCCCTTTGGGAGCTCGGTGTTGGCGTACGCCGTCTTAGATCGAACGAAGTCGTCTAACCTCCCCATCATCTCGTTCACCGTAACGGGAACCTTGTCCGAAAAACGCTTAGCCAATTCGGGTGTCTTAACTGAGTCCATGAATGACGAAATTTTCATGACCTCCGGGACACCCATGACAAAACCTGTTTCCACTGTCCACCTTTCTTTGAATGTTGTTAATGATTCGTTGGCCCTTCTTACGATCTTAGTGATCTCATGCGGATCTTTGAAACACGCCCTCCTAACGGAGTATCTAGCGACGAATGTGTCTCTCAATTATGCCCATTCATTAATGTTGTCGTGAGGAAGGCGCTCAAACCATCCTCTTGCCGACCCGTCAAGAGTTTGTTAGAACATCCGGCACCACACAAGCATGGGCCATTCCCCTGAGTTGGCCGTACCGGTGAAGTGACTTAAATGATCTTCCGGGTCAGTGGTACCATCATACAACTTGATATTGGTGGGCATCTTGTATTCTGGACCCGCAAACTCTATGATTCGGCGAGTGAATGGGGTTCTACGAGCCTCCTTAAAAGGCTTTCTGATGTCTTCGTCTACCACATCCCTTCCTTTTGCAATGCTGTGTTCTTGCGTTTCTATGTCTTTTGTCTTGAAATCTAGGCGAATGGGGTCGCCTTTGTTTTTTTATTGTGACTCTTTATTAAGGATTTGAGGGCAGATACATGACCTTCAATCTGCTCTTTTGTCAGAGGAGGACGAGTCTCCTCTCGGTCACTCGTACCTTCCGGACCTCCTCCCTCGCTCGGACCTGTCATCTGCTTCTTCGGTAAAAGAAGTGTTAGGTCCCACAGATGGAGCCAATTTGTTTAAGTATTAATTCGCACCGGATAGGACAAGTTGAACTCGAGCCAAACACGATGAGAATTTCTTGCGTACCTGTGGACAAGAAAGAAAGACGCGTTAGCCTCGCCCCGGGGGTGATCCCAGGACCAAGCTCAAGCGTGAGAGTAAGTATATGTTGGAGCCGGAGGGGCATAAATAGTATATGTGTGTGAGAATGCAATAAATGCTGCCTGAATAACAGTAAATAAAGGGGTATTTATACTACCTGAACCACTGTAGCCATTCACTATTTCTGACACTCGGGCATTAAGGAAGCCGAGCTAGTCCTAGATTTTGTGTCAAGCGGCGGTGTTGCGTGTAGACATAGTCCCGCAAATCCTGAGATGGAGACGCCCTTATGAGCACTTGCTATTGACCATTAGTCCGATGAGTTATTCTGGTTTCCTTGAACTTATCGTTTTGTCTTTTCCCTGGTCTCTTCGAACGTGCCTTTCCGGCGTGATTATGTTCCCTTCGGATGTTGTGCCCGTCCGGATATATACATGGACATATATAAGACTCGAAAATTCAATAAAAGATCTCAGTTCTCTTCTTTTTCGTGTTGCATCAAGATATGACCTTTAAAAGATTAATCATACGTAAATGAAATCATCATAGATCTGTGATAACAAAAACCCTCTCTTTTCTGTCCGAAAATAAAGAAAGATTGATAACAATTATGTTATCATCTATCCTTGTTTCGTTTAAAGAAAACACAAGATGTTACAACCTACCTGGGACCTCCGATAAGAGATCTTGAAGATGCTTCGGTGTAGGGGACTTTTGCTTGTTGCTCGGTTAAAACAAAAAGAAACCAAGGAAATCTTGTGCTTGTGTTTCGAACTAAAATGGAAAGGGTTTGTATTATTGATTTTAGGTTTTAGGTGAAGAAATGACATAGAATCAAGGCTATGGCTAATAAAGAAATCAGTTAACATGAATGGTTGTGGCTCATATTAAAAAAGTGGGCCCGTAATGCTGATGGGACACTTAAACCGGTCACAATACCTATTTTAACAAGTCATTATAAGTTTGATGGGTCTGAATGGTAATATACAAAGTATGTTACTTAAAAATGAATTTTTTTGTAAGTAGTTTACTTATTACTTAACCCTATTATTTATTTCATTTTTTATTCTTTCTTTCTCATACTTTTTTGTCGCCTAACTCACCCTTACACATAACTATATTAATTATGGACCCACCATCACTTTTTATATAGATATATATAATATTTAAATAATTATAGATCTCAATCCTAATTATTTTCTCCGTTCTATTTTTATTGTCTATATAATTAATTAGCTAAGAGTAAAACTGTTATTCTGTCAAAAAAATAAGAAAGAGAAAATAGTAATAAATGCATTTTTCTTAAACTGTGTTTTTTTTTTCGGGGGACAATAATTTTAGGACGAAAAAAGTATATCCCAATACATAAAACAAACAACTTTTATTTTCTCTCCCTCTTACATTAAATCCAAATTCAAATCCTAAACCAAATTTAAAACAATTGTTTGTTTGTGTTTTTTGTATATGGGTTTAGGTTCATAACCCAAATATGTAGGTGTGTAGAAAAGATAGAGAGTGTGAGGGGTTTATGATAAGAGTGGGCTCAAATGTTTTTTCCTTCACACATTTTACTTTTTATCTCCTTATTATTAATGTACTAGGCAGTGTTTTTGGCCGTGCATATGCACGGCCTAGGCAAACTCATGTATATTGTCTGATTATGAAAAACAAAAGTTAAGATAGTCATTATGTTTTGGTTTACATTTGAATGAGTATATTTATAGTTTATGATGACACCTTTTTACTCATTTCCTACCTTCGTTTTATAGACATACACATTGTTATCTAAGTTTGACGAACTTTACCAATTCATTACCACCAACACCGTCAATCAGAATTTAACGATAGTTATTAAAGATAATGGATATAGCTTGCATAAAGGCATAGAGCCATTAACACTATAAACTTCTCTTCCTAAACTTGTTAGCGATGGCTGCACAATATATTAGTAAGTTGAACAACATTCTGTGAACATATTATTCGTATGATTTTCAAAATTGTAAAGGTCAAGAAACTATACACAAGAATAAATATTCTATATTTTCATGTGAAGTTTTGAGAAATTTATATGAAGCTTGTTTTGAGTAAGTATTCTTGTTGCCCTTAAAAACCAAAAGAAAAACGATAAGTCAAAAAGAGTCAATAACACATGTTGCATCTGCAGTTCCTCCCACCTACTATTGACTTATTGAGTATTGACCATTCCCAAATTCTTACCACTACCCTTGGCCTTATTTTCTTTTTGCCACACCAATACACCATTGTATAGTCTAAATAGGAGTTTATACAGTAAGAGTATTCATTGTTTACCAACTCCAATCTTTTTTTTAGGTATTTGTATAAATAAAACCATGTGCTGGTCGATCATTTGGCATACGATTTTATTAACTAAAGCTCGTGCAAATTATAAAGTTTTTTTTGAACAAAATTATAAAGTGAAAATAAATATGGTTGAGGCTAGTGCTACCAGCCAACACATTTCATAAGTTTCATATTTACAAAGAAAAGATATACCGTAATCAACAAATATTAACGGGCCATAACAATTATCAACCCATGTTCAAAACTTCATAGAGCTAGCACAAATGAATGAAGTCTCATTTCCCTTTTTAAAGGCCAGCACTCAAACAATATATACATCTCACATACGTTTCAACTCAAACTCGAAATTTATGGGCAGTTCACTCACATACTGCTTGACCATGAACCATATTACTCAGAAATCTTTTCTTGGATGCAATCTCCGATCTTTTGCTATATTTGTTGATACTTACACAGTTACACTTAACATATCTGGCGACCCATTATATTTATTTGTTTTAACTTTAATTTCTCCATATATAATAACTGATATTATTACCTATTGTGATTATTGTATTGAGATAATCCTAATTTGCAATATGCAAGGGTCATAAACACACCGATTATGGTTAAAATGCAAAAAAAGCATTTTAGATATGCAAAAGCATAGAAACACAATATTAATCTTGTTCTTTCAATTACATGTAAAAGAGTGATAGAGAGTTAGTGCATATTTAGTTGACAAAATATTATTTGATGATTCAATGAATCTAAGAAACACCATGATAAAGAAAATCACGAAAACACCAGGTGATAATCACCATGCTATCCCTTAACGAGCTTGGCATTTTTCAGAGGAAAACACATGACAATATAATTAATCAGAATTAGAGGCTGGACCCTTCACCAAACTCGATATTTAAGATTTTCTTGATGTGTTTCCGCTCTAGCTATCTTTTGGTGATCATACGATCACTTTTTTTATCACCGTTGCTACTCCGCTGTTTCTCCTCCATCGTTGAACTTTAAGTAATTTTATCATGCAAAACATATATTGCTAGAATTAGAAACATATGGAAAGCTGTAATATCTGGCAATCATTATAACCACGTTATATAAAAGGTAAACTCAAGTAAAAATTTGTTTAAAGATATTGTAAGAAAGAGTTCCAAAGTATAGTTATGTTACTGAATGAAAGGGTAAAAGTCTAAGCATGTAAAATGATTGACTGCTTACCATTACTTTTATGTACTCGATCTTTCTCCGAGACACATCTGTCTTCTTTCTTCAATGTATATATGACTCCACCTTAAGTGTTAGGTCTAAGAAAATGGCAACCAAAGCTAATTATGTAAGGAAAAACTTGGAGAAAAATACGTGTAAAGAAAAATGAAACGACAAAAAGGCGACTTACAAAGATGACCAAATAAAGGAGGTGACCAGACATTTTTTCCGGATGAAAGATATCCATGTCTGTCCCGGAGAAGATGAAGATTTGCATTTCTAAAGAGAAGTAAAATGAAGAATTAAAGTAGTGAGTATGACCTTTTACTTTTTTGTTAAGAGTGGTTAAATAAAAGGTGAATGGGGACTCTAAAAGACATGAACAGTACACACTATTTGTAAGTGAAAGGAAAAAAAGAAAAATGAGTGAAAGATATATGAAAGCTAATAGACGCAAAAGATGATGGAGTTGAAATTTATTTTAACCAACAGTGGCTTACTATTTCGGTACACGTGTCATTTTCTTGGCTAGTTACAGTAATTTTGATGGTTTCTTTTATAGTATAGGTAGAAAATAATTTTTAATTCATATTTTAATATATAATATTTTTTAAATATTATTTTCTCTCTTACCTAAAATCCAAATTTAAATCTTAAACTAAATTTAAATCAAAATCCAAATCATAATCCTAAACCTATTTACAAACCAAACGGGCCATAAATCTAAATCCAAATCCTAATCCCATCGACATACCAAACGGGCCCTAAGTCTCTTTTACAAAAATTATAAAGCTAATATAATTTTTCCGAACTCGCCCACAATACACAGTAAATTGTTTGAAAGCATAGCATTAACTTTTAGACATCTAAACCCTGTTCGCTATTTTGGTATATAAGCTTATTATAAGGTTTTCACTCATTTACCTACGTGGGACAAAAAATTATAATGATTTCATCAAAAAATAATAAGTATATGTTTCACTAATCTAATTGGATTCTACACTTTATACTCCTATCATCTACAACAAAACATCGTTTCGAACATTAAGTAACTAGTCCAACTTTACCCCGGATAAAAATTGGGTTGATAAAGATTATTGGGCTGTACAAACATGTATTTTGATGAACATGGTCCTCATAAGGAACACCCCAAAAGTCGTTGGTTCCCTTCCATAGTTGATGACCTTTGGTTAGTCCCTGATAACGATAACTGAATTTTGACGACACTTAGGACTTTTAGATGACTCGATGCAGGAGAGTTTGCAAGGGTGTTTAGTGTATAGTCGGTCGTTGAGTGAGCAAGTCGTTATGTATCTTTAGACCACAGTTTTATATGTTCTCACATGTAATGCAAACCGGTCTAAGACTTAGCAAAAGAATGTGTTATTTTTACGTGTTTAGAAGATTAGATAAACTCTCCTTCATTACTCCAAACTCGAGAATTGATTGTGACTTTGGTGATAGGAATGATTTGGGTGGTCAAAATATGATAATCTTTCATTCCAAAGATACACGAACAATAAAACAAATTTTGTCTTGCTCGATTATAATAAATATAAAAAGTAACATTTCATAATAGATTGTAAAAGGGTAAGAGCCCACGGTACCGTAACGCCGTGGGGTCCGGCGTTAACGTCGTGGCCGGTGTTACGGTACCGTTGATCCGAAATTGACGACGGCGTTGGTGGCCAAGTTGACACACCAACGCCTCGTTGAGGCTTGTTTTTTTTTAAAAAAAAATTTTGTTTAAAAATTTGAAAATGGCTATTTTAGCCGGTTTTTAAAATAAAAAAAAATATTTTTGTTTAAAAACAACCGGTAACGGCTAGTTTTTTTTTTTTAATTTTTTAAAAAAAAAAATACCCCAAACGGCTAGTTTTTTTCAAAAAAAATCAAATCAAAGCCAAGTTACGCGCCGAAATGCCGATGAAACCGAACAACGAAGACGACTCTGACGAGTAGTTTTTTTTAATAAAATTTGAATGTTTTAGTTTTAAGTTTGTGTAATTTTTATTTTTTTTATTTCTGGTTGTTATTTTTTTTTAGGAATTGTAATTTTAATTTTTAATGAATGAAAATGAATTAATTTAGTTTTAAAAGTGATGAAAAAAAATAAAATAGTGGGTCCAAAAAAGTGGTGTTATTGAGTTATGGTTACCTGGGTTTTTTTGAATGTGAATGTGAATGTGAAAAAGCTGACGTGGCGGCCCAAAACTTGGTGTTACCAAGTTATGGTACCTTGTGCTCTAAGTAGAAAACTACACATAATCCGGATTAGTGTCTTGACCACTTCAAGGTTCACAAATCACAACAAAATCCAGTCTTTTAAATACTTGAATCACTTGCAAGTTGCGACTTGCAAAAAATAGTACTGTATAATTTTTGTTTAGAGATGTGTCAAATTTTCATTAAAGCAAGATTTAATCTCACAAGTTAACTTTATAACCTTGAACTTTTTTGCTAAAATATTTTAACATCAACAAAAAAATTAAACGCTTAATTAAATAATGATAAAAAAGTTAAAGATTAAGCAGGCAAGTCAACAACTTAAACCATTGACCTTTTTGTCTTTGATCATACCATCTACCACCGATGTGGGATACCATCAAAATTTTTTCTTCATTCTTCTTTTTAGTATTACCGTAATTAATTAGAGGTGTCGACGGACCGTATCGCTCGTGAGCTATTCAGGATCGAAACGAGCGGAACCTTAATGACCTCGAGCTTAACATTAAGCTCATTAAATAATTGAGCTCGAGCCCAAACGAGCTTCCCATTGAATGAGTAACTCGTTTTGTATTTCCGGCAATATGCATGTTAAACATTTGATCAGGTGTATCCCAAATTATTAATGTACAATGTTATGTTGTATAACTTATCGTAATTATCATGTAAACATGTAAGTTGACAAAATGCTCGCCACTTAGAAGTGAGCACGCTCGGTTTATTTTCGGTTAATATTCCTAATTTTTATAAAAAAAAATGTAGAGCTTTAAATCTCTTTTAACCTAATTTTTATAAAAGAAATGTTGAGCTTTAAATCTCTTTTACAAAAAGATTAAAGCTCATAGTATTTTTCCAAACTCACAAACAATACCCAATAAATTTGTTACTCAGTGGTACTAATTTGCTAGGCTTGATAGCAAGTCTGAAACAATAGTATTAACGTGAAAAAATACTGTTAATGTTTACTATGGTATATAAGCTTAGAATGTTTTCACTCATTTACCTATGTGGGACAAAAAAAATAATAAGTATCTATTTCGTTAATCTAACAGGGTCATACAATTTATACTCCTATCATCTACAACAAGACATCGTTTCGAACACTAAGTAACTAGTCCAACTTTACGCCGAATAAAAATTGGATTGATCAGGCCATACAAACACGTATTTTGATGAACACGGTCCAGATACGGAACACCTCGAAAGCCGCTGGTTCCACTTCCTTGGTTGATGACCTTTGTTTAGTCCCTAATAATGACAACTGAATTTTGACGACACTCGGGTTTTTAGATGACTCGATGTAGGAAAGTTTGCAAGGGTGTTTAGTGTATAGTTGGTCGTTGAGTGAGCAAGTCGTTGTTACGTATCTTTAGACCACAGTTTTATATGTTCTTACATGTAATGCAATCCGGTCTAAGACTTAGCAAAATAATGTGTTATTTTTTGTGTCTAGAAGATTAGATAAACTCCCCTTCATTACTCCAAACTCGAGAATTAATTGTGACTTCCGGATTTTGTACACACCACGACGTTGCCACTCAATAATTATGGGGTTATGTGATCATTCATGTCAAGTTTGTTGGTTTTGTGATAAACCTGATTGTGAATTGGCGATAGAAACGATTTGGGTGGTCGAAATATGATAATCTTTCGAATACACGAACAATAAAACAGACTTTATCTTGCTCGATTATTTTATACATCAAAAGTAAATTCAACATCGACCTCATAATATATTGTAAAAACTAAAAAGGTAACTAGAAACCTACACATCGCGTCTTGACGACTTTTAGATACACATCAAGTTGTTCACAAGTTGTTCTTGTTTAGAAGATGTTTCAACTTTTAACTACTTGACTCATGCCGGGCCACTTGGACGAACCTTAAGCGGGCAGGGCAACAACTTAAACCATTGACCTTTTTATTACTTCTGAAACAGTAGCAAAATGAGCGTATTATATTGCTCGTGAGCTATTCAAGATCGGCTCGATAAAAACTTGAAATGAGCGAGCTTTAACGACCTCGAGCTTAACATAAAGCTCAATAAATAACTGAGCTTGAGCCTAAACGAGCTTTACAAATATAATGAAGATAGATACTGCGAACAACACAACTACGTAATAAAAGATATATAAACGTGTACATATCTTTTATTACATGTAGAATCTCTATGTGTTCACAAAATGGAGTTACACATCCACTCTTTTAGGTCAAAAAGAGGGAAGCAGTTGTTTGAATTTGCTTGTTATATGTTTATTCTCGATCTAATGCGATAAAAACTAGTTGAATGTACAAGAAAATAAATCAAGAGATTGCATTGTTTTGGCCAACATCGTTTTGAGACTTTCATCATCGAATCAAACCTAGCTTATTGACTATGCTCGATAATAATAAGTCACACGGATGTGCCGAATGTTAATTCGGGGTCATACAAGTTCATGAGCTTTTGATCCAAATGTACGTTTCTTCCCCCATATCCATCATCAGTTTTAACGTTTCCAAGACGTTATGTTAACTGGAGAATGATGTCAACATAGGGTGCATCGTTGTAAAACGAGTAATCGGCCTTGGATCATAGAATTGCTCATAGAAATAAGTTGAAAAAAAAAACCATTTATACAATGTTCAAATACTTCACCCCAAGTTTTGGCCAAACCAACTTTTTGGGCCAATTTAGCTTAACTTGGCTTAACTCGCCTCCGAAAGTGACAGTTACAACACTGTACAAGTTAAAATTGTTTTTAGCTGTATCAAATCACACCACAATAAAAGAAGTTAGAGGTGCTTTTAAGTGTTATGTATAAAAACATGTATATTTAAAAATGTGTATAAATGTTTGTATAAAAATGTGCACAAAACAGTCTATATAAATATGCATACAAGTATGTATAAATTGTACAGTAGTATCTATGAGCACAAAAAGTTTAGACTAAAAATTGGTTGGAGCTCTCCAATAAAGAAGAGTCTCTCCAAAAATAGGCGTATGCCACTTTATATGTCGAACACACGGTATTCTTTAGTAAAAGGCGAAAGAATAGTTCACTTTGTGCTCAACACATGGCTGCGTGATTTAAACTAGCTAAGCTGCCTTTGTTTATATAGCCACTTCCCCTCCTTTTGTTTACACTAGGTAGCCGATGTGGATGAATAACCCTTTTTCTACTAGTATTTTTTTTCTTTGTGTTAATTGTTTTCCAAGGCTTTGTCAAACAGCTAAGATGAAAAGCTTTGAACCTTAAGCGGGAAGATCAACAACTTAAGCCATTGACCTTTTTGATTATTCTAGGACCATCGATGTGGGATACCATCAAAAAATTTCTTCATGATCCTGAGGAAGAACAACCCGAGAGATGTGAAGTATCCCCTGCAACGTTTTCTCGTTAATGGACTAATAAGAGCAAGATGGCCCTGAGGAAGAACAACCCGAGAGATACGTGGTTTCACCTTCTATCAATGACCCTTGGTTAGTCTCTTAATTACAGTTGGGCTTGCTTTCTTTTCTATCTCAAAGTCAAAACGTCTAACCTCTTTGCGACTTTGCGGTGTATTACAGGAATGGGAGATACCCCAAGCCAGGTAGACGGCCTAATATATATCCTCGATTAAGCCCAAACACCCTTATGCATTTGAAACAGGATCACTTTCATATGGGGTACCAACAGTTTGATGTAAGTAATCTAAAGCATTTAGCACTTAGTTAAAGGATTATTGTAGTCTCAGAACTATAGAGAAATCATTAAATCGATGATTGTGAGGGTATAGGCATCTGGTAGATAATAAAAAAACTGTAGTACATGAACGAGGTATCCCTGACATGCATGGAGGAATGTCAAAGTGCTGTAAGGTTTTTATTCATAATTGAGATCTGTCAAAATACCTAGCTGGTCAATCGACTCAATCCTAAATCTTGATTGCAAAAAGCTGTTTAAAACCGGTAATCAGCCGTTAATAAGATAGTTGACCTGACCTATCTCCTGAATTAAAGCTGTGTTTTTTCCATTGTTTTTTTATTGTGCTCTCTATCCTGGTTCTAAGTTCTAATAGCTTTCAAGAATGCACGTTCTAGTCAAATAAATTAACATGGTCCAAGGATGTTTTATATAACTAGTATCGTCAGTAAATGAATCTGTTTGGGTCTGCAAATTGGAATTGTGAATCATGCTTTTGTAAATGGTTATAATATAACCAACTTTTTTCACCTTTCAACCTTGATTTGACCCTTGGATAAGAAATGTGATTTCAGTTGTAATCCAGCTTACAAGTTATCTAAGATGTTGAGACTATTAGAGTTAGGATTATAGTTGCGAGTGTTATCCCATGTAGAGGTTGTATGATACAAGTATCCTACTGACCGGACCCGTTAGAGTGACATACAGGTTAACTATATTTATACGTGTTCAACGATATGTGGCTTAGATCTGGCAACATAGGCCGGTCAGAGGATTGGATATTGGATCAAAACGAGTAACAAGTTGGGTTGACCCGTGAAAACTTTCTGTCCGGGTTTTTAACCTAATATAAATAGTGTTAAACTGTTAATGGTTCAGCGGCCTAATGTGCCCTCTAGCATCTCACTGGGCGTGGATTCAAGTCTCATCAGGGAACGGTGTGCAGGTATTTGCTGTTCAAGAGAAATGATTACCAATGCTACATTATCTTAATGTTTGAATAAATCAATTTAAGGTCACATCACATGCATAAAAAGATACACTTTTCGGCCACTGATATAGCTGCTAAATCAGCAACTACAGTGGATGTAAGCAATAACTATGTTTTCAGACTTTTGGTTTAATGCAGTATGTGAATATGATTCTTCCATGATGAACCATATGTCTTAATTTCAGTCGGGCTTGCTTTATTTTCTATCTCAAAGTCAAAACATCGAACCAGTTTGCGACTTTGCGGTGTATTGCAAGAGTGGGACAGACCTCAAGCCAGTTAGAAAGCCCGATATAGTTCCTCGATTCAGCTCTATGAAAACACTGTTACATCCTCCATCATCATCTGACCATCCACCAGAAGATGAAAAAGAAGAAGATGACGAGAATATAGAAGAGGACGAGAATCCCGGACTTTCCCCCTAAAACATTAGCAAAATGTTTCTAGGTGTCGTTAGAGTTATTCGGTAATACTTTACAGCAACCACAAACAACATAACCACCACAAACAACTCAACCACTAAACTCAAACTCGTCATCACAAACATCACAAGCCCGGTCTTCTCCCGTTCGAAAAGGAAATGAAAAAGCAAGAGTATGCAAGCCTAAACCGTAAAAACCAAAATGAAACGTACGCGTTGAAGTCAAAAAGAAGAAAAACTTTTGGCAGAAACTTGGATGCAAATATCTGGGACTGTGTCGACCAAGAAAAAAAACGTGTTGGCATAAAGTTTTAAATGAATACAACCGCCATGAATCTTTCAAACGTACCAAGGATATGATCACCGAAAAGTGGACAACTTTGACACGTGATTGCAACAAATTCGCTAGCATTGTCGCCCAATATGAACGTCTTAGTGGTGAAAACGACTCCACGTGGTTAACTCATTGTTATAAAAAATTTCAAGAAATTTGGGGGCTTGCGTTTGTCCACTATGAAGTATGAAGCATGGGATGTCTTAAAAGGTCACTCGAAATGGCGTGATACCAAAGTCGTTTCAGGAAGACGAGACCCGAACAAGCTATCTTGAAATGATCCACGGTAAGCCAAGGATGTCCAACAGTAAAAAATAGGACTCAACAACAATGGTTAGATCCTCATCAAGTAGAGAAGCTTTCGAGGAGAGAATGCAACTCATCAAGAGTCGAATAAAACTTGAGGGTATAAAATTTCTTGCTACTAGCACTGCAGGGTTGTCAGAAGAAGATGCAAAGTTGATCAGCAAAATGAAGGAAGAGATCCAAGCAAATATCAACCCTAGCTTAGATTGTGTTAGTTTTTATGTATTTGTTGTAGCAGCCGTTAATTAGAGAGTAAATGAATCTGTCTGGGTCTGCAAAATAAATAGTTGACCTAACCTATTTCTTGAATTAAAGTTGTGTTTTTTCTATCGGTTTTATTGTGTTCTCTATCCTGGTCCTAAGTTCTAACAGATTTCACGAATATACCTCATAGTCAGATAAATTAGGATGTTTTATGTAATTAGTATCGTCAATTAATGAACATGTTTGAGTCTGCAAATTGGAATTGTGAATCATGCTTCTGTAAATGGTTAATAATATAACCAACTTCTTTCACCTTTCAACCTTAATTTTACCCTTGGATAACAAACGTGATTTCAGTTGTAATCCAGCTTACAAGTTTTCTAAGATGTTAAGACTATTAGAGTTAGGGTTGTTCGGACTTAGGATTATAGTTGCGAGTGTTATCCCATGTAGAGGTTGTATGATACGAGTATCCTACTGACCCAACCCATTAGAGTGGCCCATTAGAGGTTGTATTAGAAGTTGTATGATACGCGTTAGCTATCATTGTCCGTATTCGATGATTTGTGGTGGTCAAAGGATTGGTTATTAGGTCAAAACGAGTAAAAAGATGGGTTGACCCGTGAACACTATATGTCCAGGTTTTTAACCTAATATTAATAGTGTTAATGGTTCAGCGGCCTAATGTGCCCTCTAGCATCTCACTCTGCATAGGGCGTGGTTCAAGTGGCATCAGGGAACGGTGTGCAGGTATTTGTTGTTCAAGAGAAATGATTACCAATGCTACATTATCTTAATGTTTGAATAAATCAATTTAAGGTCATATGCATAAAAAGA
>BQNB010074152.1:0-30434 GCA_026074375.1 Tanacetum coccineum
TTCTTGACTTTCTTGGTTTATATTTTGCATACTCTTGATTAGGAATGATGGAACACAGATCCTAGAGCTTAAATAAAGTATTATCAATGAACAAGCCAATAGGATCACTTGGACCAAATTGAAAAGGCTCTTAACCAATAAGTATTACCCTCGAACTGAAGTCAAGAAAATGGAAGACGAATTTTACAACTTGGCCGTGAAAGGAAATGATCTTAAGACTTATATTAGGAGATTTCAGGAATTAGCCGTCTTATGCCCAAACATGGTACCAAACGCCGAGAAACTATTGGAAGTCTTCATTAGTGGATTACCCAGAAGTATTAAAGGAAATGTTACTGCCTCGAAGCCTCAAACTTTGGAGGAAGCCATCAACATAGCCCAGAGATTAATGGATCAGATAATAAAGCGTGATTCTGTGCAAGAAACCAATGATCGCAAACGAAAGCTTGAGGATAAAGGAAACATCATCAACAACAACAACTATCAGAATAACTATAACAACCCTAACAACCATTACCACCAAAAGCAGAATAAGAAGCAAGAAGCCTTCAAGATTTATATTGCCACCAACGGGTATACTGGGAATCATCCCTTGTGTGAAAGATGCACCCTACATCACATAGGACCTTGCACTGTCAAGTGTCGGACTTACAACAGAGTAGGTTATCTAACCAAGAACTGCAGGAACCGAAGACCAACCACTAGAAACGATCTTCAAACAGTATCCGTAACTTGTAATGCCTGTGGAAAGAAAGGACATTACACGAATCAGTGCTCAAAGGCAAATCACCGGGCCACAGGAAAGCATACTTAGAGATGAGCTTGCTTTTGTTCACTTTAGGATTTCTACCCTAGAAACAACTCTCGAGGATATTCAAGTTTCATCAGAATCTTCTCCAATCTGAAAACCCCAATCATCAAGCTACAATCCTTGTCGTTTGTTACTTTTATCCTACTACAAGATACTTAGCATAAGTATCAACTCTTTTAGAGTTTCATATGTAAAGTTATCCATGAAATAATAAAGTAATGATTCCATTACATCTTGTTATCTGATGATATCAAAATTCGGCATCGTTTATCAATTCTATTATGTTCAACTCTGAATACTCCCCTCATACCTTTGCAACATAAATTTTCATCCTCGATTATATGGGCGTCAGTACAATCAACATCTCAATATTATCTAACCATTCATGATCATATCATTTTCTACACATTACCATATCATGTTTTTATGCTTAGGTAAGACGATTTATGATCATCTTATTGAAATGAATTAGGTCACTTCTTCATTTGAATAAGGAAATTATAAATCCCTGAACTATGAATTTATAAATTCTCAGTTACAAGGAGTTGGACGCTTCTTTTTGTAAGTGACTAATTATAAATAAGTAGGCTTAAGTATATAACATATGTACAAACAAGTTTCTTTCAATCCGTTTGTACAAATACTTTCCTTTTCTTCACTTAAACATTATCATTATTACCTTCATCATCCATTCATTCCAAAAATCTATATCTCACATGATTAGCAACACTCTTACAAATTCATAATCATTCCTTAACATCACTCATTCCATGATCTTCGTATACTAAAATTCTCTGTTATATTCTGCAACGTAATAACAAGGAAACACACAAGAATCTATGCAATGTCAAATGATTTCAATACCACTAGGTATGAAAATTTTGACAAAGACTTGTGATAGCATTCTTATTTGATGTTGACTTTTAAAGGTTAATGAATAACGATTTCTTACGATCTGAGTGGCGCAACGTATTCCATCCACCCAGGTTCTATCAGGATCTGAAGAAATTCTATTGGCTGTCATCAAGAGGTGTGATCTTGAAAATAAGTAGACGTGTGAAAGGAGGTAATTATAATTATGGTGCGCAACATAATTATAAATGCATCATACACGTGGACTTGTGATCTTGATTAGCCTAACATAAAGATCAAATTCATTCCCAGTACTTACATCTATTCCCAAACAATACCACTACAACTCTCAGCTAAATTTTAGGAAACCACTGAAAAGATCGTGCAAATTCGTCAACGCTTGCAAGCTGCAAGAGATGGATAAAGAAGTTACGCCAATATAAGGCGAAAGCCTTTAGAAATTCAATTTGGCAATTGTGTTATGTTTAAAGTATCTCCTTGCAAAGGTATCTTTCGATTCACGATGAAAGCTTAATCCCCGATACATTAGACCATTCAAAATCATTGAATAAATTGACCCAGTGGCATACAAACTAGAGCTTCCTGAAGAGCTTAGTAGTATCCACAATACTTTCCACGTTTCAAATCTCAAGAAGTGCTTATCCAATGAATCTCTCGTTATTCCAATAAAAGAACTTCAACTCGACGACAAGCTCAACTTTGTAGAAGAACCAGTAGAAGTTATGGATGGTGAGATCAAGCAACTCAAGCGAAGTCGTATTCTTATAGTCAAAGTGCGATGGAACTCTAAAAGAGGACCAGAGTTTACATGGGAACGCGAAGACAAAATTCGTGCCAAATATCCTCATCTATTTTCAATCATCACTTCAAGTTCAATTAAATCTCGGGATGAGATTTCTGTAAGGGGTGGAGACTATAACAACCCACAATTTTCATAAATGTAAATATCCATCTATTAAGTTAGATGATGTACAATCTATCAATTATATATGAACTCACCTTTTTCAGGGAAATTTTTCGCTTTATTACATTACATTACTTTGCCAATATCTCAATATGCAATATAACCTGCATAACTCAAGTTAACGGACTCGGACAACCTACGTATGGCAATCCTATCCTCATATATGTCAAGCAAACATCATAACATATCAAGTCAATATCATAATATCATTATTACAAGGTACATTATTCCTAAAAGGTACCATTTGCAACATCATATCAAAACGGGCTTTAAACCATTATCGGATGCCCTAAACCCTAATCTCATGGAAGGGTTAACCCCTAAAGTGAATGCACAAGCTACTAAAGCATATGTACAAGTAATATGATATCTCATTTGAAATATAAAATCTCTTCAAGTCAAAGTACAAATCTCTAAAAGCTCAATGTACAAGTCATTAAGCATGATCTCTAAAATAGCCGTTTTACCTCCGTTTTCATTCTAATTTCTTCACCACCACTTAAGCAAGTTACTACACTCATTTTACAAGATGTAAACCCTAAATATTCTATTCATAAGCTTTCATACATCTTTTTACACTCAAAACCCTAATTCAAAACCCTAAACCCTAAAACCGAGCTAGTTTCTAAACCATGACCTGTTTCTTGGCTTTTATCCATTGTAAACCCAAACCAACACTCAAATAAGTTGTAAAAACTTATTTTACAATCATATCAATCCTATTCAATCATTATTTCATCATTACTTCATCATTTTACTTCACTTGTACGTAAAACATATCCTAGAAACCCTAAATGTACCTAATTGGTTCATTTAACCCGTTTACTCGTTTTAAACCATTCTAATCCCAAATAACTAACCAAGGGCCATTGTAAACTCATAAAATGAGTTTAAAAATCATTATCTATCATTAACTTGGCAATGTGCAAAAAATCAAAGCCTAGAAAACCTTAACGAATCCAAAAAATCCTAATTATGCCCTAATTATCCTTTTGACCCGTTTATTCATTTTCTACCCATTTTAACTCAAACCACCTATCAATTATTATTATTTATCCTTAATATACTACCTAGGATCAATAATCTATCAATCTTGACCCAATGTACAAGAAATATAAACCTAGAAAGTCAAGAAAACCCTAAACAAGCCCTATTTGAACCCGTGACCTCGTTTCTTCAATTCTAATCCGTTTTAACCCAAACCAATTGCTAATCTTTGCTAATTTCTTTAATACCAGACCTTAACAACCTATTTCATCTACCCTTAATCATTATAAACACAATGTACTTTGGAAAGACCCTTGAACATCACGTCAAGCCTAAATCTGACCCGCACCCTTTCTAACTTCATTTTGACCCACTTAAACTCTCATTCCAAGTGCAAATAACCAATATGAACCTCTTCTAGAAACCTTCAAGCAGCTTATGCACCTACTTAGACCAATCCTTGGTCAAAATTAAGAGCACATGGCCTCTCTTTTGCTCATGTAACGTTATAATGTTCATATGATCTTGCTAAAATCATAATATAAAGCTTTAAACTCAAAAACCTAAGTGTTATGTTTCTTCCTAGCTTATAATCACTCCCTAACTAGAACCCTTTATGTGTCAAGACCCAGATACTACGGCATGCTTAACTCATTCCTAAGCTTGAAACGATGTATAAATAGGCATAGTGTGGTTCATCATTTTTTCATCCCCACTTCCTCCTCTATAACCCTTCATAGTAGCAACTCCTTGCTCAATATGAATTCTAATAGATCTTAAGAAGTCTCAAGTACAGAAAGGAAGCAAAAGAAACCAAGAAACAAAGCCCGAGAGTCGTTACTCTAGCCGTACGAAGCCGAAAGTCCCGATTCTGACCCGTTTCCAAGCTATAAGCTTAAACCAGGTTCTATAAGCTTATATTCTGCTCATGTAACATCATAATGTTCATATGTTCTTACTAAAATCATAATATAAAGCTTTGAACTCAAAAACCTACGTGTTATGCCTTTTTTGATCCAAAACCGTACACCCGAAACCCTAATTTCATGTTTTTACTTAAACTATGAGTTAAACTTGTAAACTTTTGTTATAATCAATCCTAATAAGCTATTATAATGTTAAAATAAGTGCTTTGATAAGTCATAAGAGAATTTGACCTTAAAACCCGCGCGTTTTCATTTTGAAACCCTAATTTGACCCGTTTTACCTTTTAACTTAACGAATCGTTAAATTAAACTTATGTTGTGTTAAATCTTCATATTTATTATTATTAACTTATAAATGACTATTGAAATGTTAAATTAAGCTTGCATGGCAATTTGGACATGTTTTGTAATTATAATCCATGCAAGGGGTATATATCGTAAATTTCAAAAACTTATAACTAAAAGGACTAAAAGTGTCATTTTATCAAAGTTATAACTATAAGGGTCTATTATGTCACTTTTTAAAGTATAAGGTTTACTTGGTATATCAATAAAAGTTGAAGGACCAAAGTCGTAAAAATGCAACCCTAGGGTCTACTTGCAATTTTCCAAACCCTAGGGTCTAAAATGTAACATTTTGAAAAAGTGTAAAATAATATTCAAAACATTACCCAGACATAAACTTTAATTAACGCTCTCCGTCTTACATTTCTAGATATTGAATAAAAAACGCTTAAACTGATCATATCCCCGGAAGTTAAATTGTACCACAATACTAGGGAGCTTCAATATTAACAGTTTCATCTTGGTATTAACATTCTGACAGAGTTGTTGGGTTACGATTTAAAGTGCCCCTAAGCTCGTCCTCAAACGTTACTGAATGACTTCTGATATGATGGCCTGAACGATGATACAATAATCTAAACTCATCAATCAACTCATACTCTTAAACCAAAGTTCTAAAGTAACAATATTCCTAAGCCTGAATATTGTCACTCAGGTTTGTGGACGTGGCTGTTGTACTCTCATTTTTATATCAACTTCCCTATTAAAATTGTGATAAGGTCGTCAGCTTTCATTTGGAATATTTAATTACTTCTACATACATCAATGTGAAGTTCATAACCTCCTCGCCTTTAAACTTATTTTACATGGATATTATAAACCCAACGAGGGGATACATGCTTGTTTACAAACTCTTTTACATACTCATTTATCTTATAACAATGTGATTACTTTTCAAAGACTAATGAATTGATCAATCTCACATAACTTAATAAACGCCGGACACCTACTATAAAACTGAATGCAAGTGTTTTCTAACTATATGGCGATCCTGATATATATTGCCTAAGTTAAAATGAAAATATTCTTTGGGTGTATCTCTAATATATCTTCAATATCAATTGGGTAATATCTCCCAAATTTCTTTAATGTCCTTTGGGTAAATAATCTCCCATATTTCTTTAATGTCCTCTTTGGGTAAATATCTCCCAATATCTCTTTAATGTCTCTTTGAGGTAATATCCCTAATATCTCTTTTAATATTCCTTGGGGTAAATATCTCCCAATATCTCTTTAATATCTCTTATGTGATTCATGAGTTTAGGGTAATAATACTGTTTCTCCATGATAATACTGTTCTTCATGATAATACTGTTCTCCATGATAATAATGTACTCCCATCGATAATTATCCCTGCAATACCAGATATTACACTATAACTTGTGGTTCAAATATTAATTTCAATCAAACCTATGAATAACACTCAACCTTTGTGTTGACTTTTTAGCATGTTTATCTCAGGTAATTGACGCAAGTACCGCAGTTGTATTTTCGCGGAGTCACGCATCCGTGACCAGACAGTCCGGCTGAACCCTGAGAGGATCATTCAATCTCAACACATAATGTTTTTAACGATTGAGTCAAGGTCTCCTGCCTATAGTGAGCTAACACCACTCCTGCGATTTGAGAATAGACCTGCGAGCGCGCGATATCAACTTTTGAACTATCACGATCTTTCTCTGACGAGCATCTTCACTAACACGATTAAGCAGAGTGATTGTATTGTCCATGCAGTACTGGAGACCCCAGATTACAGTGGCTCTCTCGCTGCGCTAAACAGATTGATCTATAAAAAATGGGGGTATATACACAAGTACAACAGCCTCTAACGTGCTTTAAATTATGAATTTAGATCATGAGCAACTCACACCCGACGTCGCGGGAGCAAATCATATAAAGATAGGATAACACCAAACCCTCACTCATCAACAATTCTCATAATTTTACGAGGAAGAAAGTCAAGAAGATGCTTAAAAGTTTCTAGACTTGGAGGAGAATCAACATTCACTCTCTCGCGAATGTCGACTTACGAGAGGTGCCCGAGCGCGCACAACTCAAATGCTCTAGACCTTTCTAACATTGACCTCACGCGACGAATTACATAGTTCTCACGAGTCATACACAACCCTATCTCGTACAAAGGCGAGTTACCGGCGATGCATCGGTTACCAATCAGAGGAGACGCCGAGAAACATCATGAATTGCGCACTAAAGAGCTATCAGGCACAGACACTAGTAGTATTGCGAACCATACCCCAATCACAACATGAGATCGATGCAATATCGACGAACACTATTCAAACTTTATTTTATGTACAAACGGACGTAAAAACCGATCACCCCCGCAAATACCATTCCTTTTCGCCACTAAAATATCTCGTGCTCTGATGAACTAGCAGCAGTACACACACACCGCGCTACACTTCTGACAAGCTTAACATTTGGGACCCGAATACAAACATGATGAAAATGTGTGTAGAGTTATTTGGAGCTTGATAGCCATGAAGGCCAAGTGAAACAAACGAGAAGTCACGTAAGGACGTGTGACTTTGAGTCTAGTTACAAGACTCATAAATAAAGAAAAGCGCTTCTTGGGAGGCAACCCAATGTTTATTTTTCTCGCATATTAGGAGTGTCGTGTGTTTTAATTCTTTTCATTTATTCTTTTATGTTTGAATTACTTTGTAATCATGCTTTGTTTTGTTTATAACTTCGTCTTATTTACAATCAAAGGTATTTTGCAACAAAATAAGTGTAGAGAAATATATCCGGTTATTAAGAACCAAATTCAAACATGATAAATAAATTGTTTAAATTAATTTGCGTCAGTTTCAAGTCATATGATTGAAATGATTAATTCCAAGTTTTTATGTAGTAATTTTTACAGGAAATTACTTATATAACTGTGTGCAGGAAATTTCTCATTAAAAACGAAGAAGAAATCTTTAAAGTGCCTGGAGACGGCGTCGGGATTAAAACTCGACGGCGTCGCGTCTCCAGCAATGTGAAGATTTGAATTTTTTTTCAAGTATTTTTGAAAAATAGAATGTGCAATATTTAAAATTTGTAATTCTTTTATAAACCCGCATAAACCTATGATTACATCATTACTCTCATCCTATCTTTACTGCTTTCATAGAGTCAAAACCCTAAATTCTCGTTGTATATATATCTATCCCGCTGATTTTATGCTTGGTCTAGTTGTCTTTGTCTTTGATTACAGGTTATATTTGATAAGAAGAAGCTTGGAAGTTCTTAGGAAGTTTCATTAGACGATTCTTGGAGGATGATTTAACCAGTTATCACATGTTTCTTCTCCATTATTGAGCAAAGGAGGGGAGTACTAGTTTCTTTTACTTGTTTTCTTTTCTCTTTATTCGTTTTTATGGGTACTTCTATAGAACATTAGGGACAATGTTTAACTTAAGTGTAGGGGGAGGGGGAAATAAGCCTTAGAAACTATTTCTTCATTTGCCATTTGCTTGTTCCTTAAAATGATGGGTAATATATCAAAACATAGCCTAAAAAGGTAATTTTGACCAAAATTATTTTTTTTTACGACACATACCAACAAAAACTGAGTATTAATAGCGTCTCATGGATAGGAATGTATATGACTAGCACAAAAACCCTCAGAATTCTATCTCAGAAATGTGAGGTTCGCCTTTAGATCTATAGGAATTCGGGTATCCATTATTGATACCCAAGATAATTTATATCTTTAGCTTTCTCGAGTTAAGGTTCGAATGCAGTCATATGTGTCTATTCCGTCATTACGGATGTGTACGTATGGTCTTTGTCGCCTTTTCTGAAGCATTGGTATCGATATTAAATTATATGAGTGTACCGGTAGTATATTAAATTCTAGAACTTATTTTTGTGATGCATCCCAGACCGCATAGTAAGTATTAGGATTTGCTAGATAAGAGGCACTAGGATTAACCCATGTTTCAAACCTATAATTGTTATGATGGTCACACTGATCATATAACCATCCCACACCCTTGCCATGCACTTATTTTTAGTGCAGGATACTCCTAGTACAACCCTCCGAGCCTATCCTTTTTCATGGTTCTCGTAATTTTCTGGTTAAGTCAGACTATTAATGAAGAGCATTGTCACCCTTAAACCATTCGTTACACCCAAATTGACTTAGCCTACCTTGTATGTACTTGCTCTTAGTACATTATTGTTTTAGCCCAAGTTAATTGTTTGAGTACATAATTGCTAAGTCCTTATCCTTGTAAACTTATGAGTTTTGGGACGATGATATTTCATTGGTAGTATATCATCTTTATGATGAATTGGGGAAGAAGTAATATTCTTAAGCCTGATAAAGCTCTAATAAATCTCCATGATTATTTTGAGTCCACCTCAAATCGTTATTAGTTATGATATGTCTATATATCGAGTATATAAAAGTTCAAGTGTAGAGGTGTATCTATAAACCCCCGATGATGTATTTATAAGTTTTATAGCAATGACAAGGCAAAAGTAAACGGAAAAAATGTATATAAAAAAAGAGTAAAAAAATTGTACGGGCTACCATTTGCTTATGTTTATGTTCATTTTAGAGTCAAGAAAAGAAAATAAAGAGATTGGAGTAGAGTTTTGTAGAGTTTGTATATTTTGTCTGAGTCTTTGGCTTAGCAACCATCAACCAACGAGTTTCGTATAAATAATTTACACTAACCCTGTTCACTCAAATATCCACACAAAAATGTCACACACCTCCAAAATGTATCCCTTCCATTTATGTTATCTTACACCTACACCCCACAACCCTTTAAAAGACCTCTTGATAATAATGAATAATACATTTGCGGCCTAGCGGAGAGGTTATATCCTTCCAAACCTATGGTAATTTATATGCTATGACAGGCAATGAGTGTTGATTTTTTTCCCCATTATGTTATAATTTATTATACACCCGAGTGAATGAGAGAATCCCAAACACTTATGTGAGGTACTAGTATATACTTTTTGTGCTTTTAATTACGAGGTCTAGAAGGTTGTGTTGTAAGATGATTTTAAAGAGTAGGTAAAGTGGAGGACCCCAATGTGGGCATGGGGGGCCGTGAAATGCGGCATGCGCCTGGGGGCTTGACGACAAGTCAAATCCCAAGTGTAAGGGTATTTGATAGGGTGTCATTTTATACACTTTTTCGGGGTCATTTAACCCCCTAAATCATGCAAATATGCCCAGATACGTGCTTAATCGTTTTTTTATGTTTTTAGCACTTGGAAGCTTTTGGAGGAAATACACATGACTTGAGCTCATTTTGGGAGAAGAAACGACACAAGTTTTACGACTCTACACCAAATCTCTTAAAGATTTATACATACATAGTGCGTGTTAGATGCCGGCGCACAGACATAAAGCGACGCCGTCGTGTTCTATCAGTGATACGGTCGTCAGGAATCTAGCGACGGCGTCAGGAATCTGGCGACGGCGTCAGGACGTGGCCGACTTAAAGAGGATCTAGAATCATCTACGTGGCGACGCGTCAGGATTTCAAAGCGACACCGTCGCATCGATTTTCCTATATATATTAAACCGAAATTAGGGTTTTAAGTATGGTAACTTTGTATAAAATTTAGAGACGACCCTAAGTCGTACCAACAGCTTTTAAGGTCATTTTTTAGGGCTCTCAAAACCCTATGTAACTAACTTTAATCCATGTTTTTATATCAAGTAAGATTATTTATCAATTAATCATATTCAATATCTATGGTTGTGTATTGATATTATGTTCTTGCTTTAATCTTTAACATGCTAGGCATAAACTTCCTTTGATATACATTACATTGCATGAAACTTATGTTGTAGATCCTTTTGATGTTGCTTCTTGTTAATGGATGTGCGTGTTAGGCTCTAGAAAACTAGCCATAAGATATTAAATTGGCATAGACGTCTAGGGAAACGCGAGTAGTGTAGAAAAGATACCATCAGTAAAAGTCTTTATACTACCTTACCCCTAATATGGTCGATCCCTCTTAAGATATTTCACATGCATTTAATATACTCTTAGGGGCCTTGTAATAGTCTTCATACTACCTTACTTGTGCGTTGCCCTAACGAAATATTAAATAGACGGTGGGTTCGTATGATCCGTTCATGACCTAGGAAATACTTACACAGATCATCACAAGTGTGACAAGGCAACAAATCTAGGAGAAGCAATCTAAGGAGTAGTGCATACTGGGAATGTTAAAACACTAATTAGTAAATACATCTTTATCATAAATTTATCACCAATAGTTTAGATTATATTATAGTTTTACATTATTATTAAATCAAACCAACCTCTCAATCCATGATATTTATCTGCTTTCTTATAAATATAAAAATACAAAAACGAATCTTCTCTCAACCCCTTAGAATTCTATTAGACCGTGTTGGATGCCTATCCCACAATTTCTCTATAGAAAAGAAACACAACCCCAGTCTTCTTCTACTCTACTGCAACGATTAGGTACACTGCCTAGGGGAATGTGAAACTTCCTGTGAAGTCTTAGCAACCCTCACATGCTGAGGATCAGATTGAGGAATTTGGACTTCAAGGATAGTATCTGTTAGGGATGGCAAAAGCGCCCAAAACCTATGGGGAAAACCAAAACCCGAACTGGTTGGGTCGGGTTCAAGGACGGGTTGGTGGGTTTGGATATGGGTTTCGGGTAGAAACATTCTTTTTTTCCTGGGTACGGGTTCAATTACGGGTTTCGGTAATACCCGCTTGTTTACCCGTACCTGTATCCGTATCCGTCTTCGTTTACCAGAATCTTCACTTGCTTTATTGCTATTTTATATAAGGCCTCAAGTATTCCTGTCTGTACACAATTGTAGTATAACCATGATTTATAGTACATGCATGTACTTAAAAGTCAAAATAAATGACATCTTTGTTATGCATATTCTTTTTTCTTTTAAATTTAGGTTAGTCAGCTGTTAGGCATATGTTTTACCTTCTAATAGCCAACATAGAAAGGGTCTTAACATAGAAGAAGGTACATAAATTTGTTTTCTTTGTCGAAACAAATATGCAACATATCACTGTGCTATAGTAATGAGTGTGCATTGATCCTTTTCACCAATGATGGAGAGGGATGTTTATTTTGCAAAGTAATGCAATGTGTTAAAAACTAATTGTTAGGAAATATGTAAACATACTTAATACTTGTTTAGCATTAAAGTGAATTCTGGTTATTTATAGTAGTACTGTAGAAATAGTTAGTACTTTATAATAGAAGTTAGTCTGGTAGAGCAAGTTAAGTCTGCTAAGCTTTAACTTAAGTCTGACAGTATTAAAGTTAATACTGTTTGACCAGACATAATAACAAAAAAAGAAAGTTAAGTCTGTTTAATTATAGTAATAGTTATCATTAGCGTAATCTAGGGAAGAGATTAAGCCTTATCTCTTAACGCGGTTTAGGGTTCCTTTAAGTCTATTAAAGGACCATAGAATAGTATTGTAACAATATATGAGTTGATAGAATTCCCAAACAAATAGTAATAGTAAATAGCAAGTTTTAGTATAATTTCGTTCTTGTGTTCATCTTGTATAGATATTAGATATTCCAGCGTCAATATTTGTATTCTCGGTTATTGTCTCTCATAGTAGCTTTGGATTTATTCAAAGAGATACAAGTCGTTTAAGGCACATTCAGATCCTGTTTATAGACCAAAACAAGAGGTATCAAGCCACCAAAGGGACTATTACACCAAGATTGAACAAAGATCAAAACCTTATATCCACCAAATTCAAGTAGACATGTCTGCAAACGATAATTTTTCCTCTTCATGATGATGGGAACTTTCTCTTCATGATGAGCATCTTTGAAGGATCAGTTCCAGCAACCAACAAAGGAGATGCACCTGCTAAACCACACAAATAAATCCACCACAAATACACTTTCAAATCATTAAACTCCCTCTTCCAAAAAGATGAATTATGATACGTGGAGCAATGGAGGATGGAACATTATCTTGAGTATAATCGATAATGAAGACTGAAAGTGATTCAGAATGGGAACTCAATAGAAGCGAGTCACAAAAGGTAAGGATTGTGTTTACAGGGTTCTTCCTTCAACCAACACAGGAAGAACAGTTTGCTAGGAGAATAGAAAAGGAAAGCTAAGAACACTATTGTAATGCTAATCCAAAAGAACATCTCAGACTTTTCCATCATGGCATGGCTGATTCAAAGAAATTTGGGCAGCCATTAAGACAAGGTTTGTGGTAATAGCGAACTCAAAGAAAATGCAAAAAGCTGTTTTGAAACAACCAAAAATTTTTTTTTTTTTGGAAGGCAAATTTACTACACTATCGCGTCTAAGGAAACATGGAAAAGGGCATGATAGGTTCCAAAAACTCCTATCACAATTGGATGCCCTTGGTGCTGGTGTGTCAGATGAAGATGCAAATCACAAGTTTTTGAGGTCCCTTCCTCCTGCATGGGATAGTCTAGCCATGACAATGAGAACGAAGAAGAAAAATTGACACAGCTGTCAATAGATGACTTATACAATAATCAGAAGTGTCTTTGAAACAAGACATCCAAAAGACATCATCTTCTTCCCTGCATCTGAAAATGTGGCTTTTCTATCAACAACCAAAGCCTCTTCCCCAGCAAGCATAAGCCAAGCCACAGCTCAGGAAGCTATAGTTTCCTATCCCACTATCCTCTTCCAAAGCAACACCCATCTGATACTCCTGGTCTTGCTTAGATGAATTTATCCTTCTTTCTAGTCCACATAATCTGATGAAAGAGGATTTTGATACAATGAAACCTAAGATCAAATTGAGATGACTGATTTGGAAGAGGATGATATAAATTGCAGATAGCTAAGACTGCCATCAAGATCAAGCAGTTCATAACAAGAAATAGGCAGAAGGCAAAGAGTGGATGAAAATGGCTGTGGCCATTTGATAAGAGAAAGTTGAGTGTTTCAATTGCACAATACAACTGGCCAATTTTGCCAAGGGGAGTGCAAGTTTAAAAGGTCTTCAAAAGAAGTAGCACAGGAAGCAGGCAGAGGTCAAGATTTCAAGCCAGTAAGAACTAAAAGGAAGCCTTAATGACCATTGATGAAGGTCAAATCAATTGGGTAGGGAGCAGACAACAGATGAGAAACTCAATCATGCACTAAATGGCTTACACACTGTAATAATGAGTATCCAGTGCTCTTAATTGTGTTTCAGATTACATATAATGCTCTTCAAGCTAAGTATGATGAATTGCAATATGAATTTGGTGACCAAGAAGCTGCCTTAGTTGCCCATAAGCTAGATGTTAAGAAATTAGAATCTTAGCTTAAAGCCTCCCACAAACAGCAATCTTCCTTAAATGAAAAATTAAATTTTCAAGCTAATCAAGAAATTTTTGAAAAAGATTGAAAAGCTGAAAAGTAAAAGAAGAAAATGGAAAGAAAGCTATCATAGACAAAGATGCTTACCAAAAAATTATTGACTCTTGGTCTGCATCTTCTAAAAATCTTTGGAAGCTATTGATTGTAGGGATGAGCTCAACTGTTAAGATAGGTTTAGGATATGAAAATTTCAATCAAATCTGAGGTCTAGGATATTAAGAATAAATAAGTAGAGGTATTTTGCTTTTACGAAAAAGATGCGAAACTATCATATCCTCACTATACATCAGATTCAAACAGTAGAGTATAAAGTGGTCACCTCATCCTCTTAGTGGTGATTATACCCCTAGGGAACAGGAGGACATAGATGATTCTCTGTATGAGTATGGTAAACATGGACCTCAACCTAAATCTCCTAGTCCTACAGTGTCTAATGCAAGTTCCATTGTTTTCTCAATCTGTCCATCCAATGACAGTGATGGGGAGCTTGGAGCTGTGTCTGATGCTAGTACCACTCACTACTCAACCTGTCAATCCAATGACAGTGATGGGGAGCTAGGAACTGTATCTGACCATTCAGTCAATGATGCCTCTACCAATGACCATATCCCTATACCATCTATTGAGCAGGTTACCATTGTCACCCAAAAGACTCAACCACAGGTGCCTAAACCCCAACAAACAGTTGACCCTAGTTGTGCACAGCATGTAAAATCTCCTAGGCAACCAATTAGGACACCAGTGTGCCTCTCATCTATTCCTTCAAATAATAGGCAGAATAGGACTCAAGGAATGCAAAGGGACTTAGGTACAGGATATTCTTTTGTAAGAAAACCATGTTTTGTGTGTGGAAGTCTTAGTCACTTGATTAAGGACTGTGACTATTATGAGAAGAAGATGGCAAGGGAAGCTGCTCTAAAGAGCACAAGGGTGGTTCATGCTAATGTTAGGCAAGCTACACCAGCCTGGACTAACTCTAACAGGGTGAATAAAGCAAATCAATTCACTCCCAGACCTGTACAACTAAACAACATTAGACCCAACCTTAGTACTGCTAGCAAAACTATTAAAACTGGTAGGGTAAATGTTAATACTGGTCATGGAAATGTTAGTTCTGTTAGTTCTGCTGGCACTCAATTTAAGTCTGGTGCTTCTAGATTTAATACTGGCAAGCAACATGTTAGTTCTGGTAGAATATATGTTAATTCTGGCACTCAAATTAAGTCTGGTGGTTCTAGATTTAATACTGGCAAACAAAATGTTAATTCTGGTAGGGTGCATGTTAATACTGCTAGAGTCAATAGACCAGTATTATCAAACCAGACTTCTCAGGTGAATCTTAAAAGTCCAAAGAAATGTTTTTCAAAACAAAGATCACTTGTAAATAACTCTTTCACAAGAAAAACAGCAAACAAGTCAAATGAATATGCCCTGTTAAGGGAAACAATGGGCCACTGCTGTTAAGACCTTCAGGCAGGTTGTGTTTGGAGAAAACAATACCAAACTCCAATACCAATAGTGGACCCAACTCCTGTTCAAATGTTCAAGTTTCGAGAGGGTCACAAGGCAGACCCAAGCCTGTGAAGGCCTGGTCCCAAAGAGAAACGAATCCCTTTTTGTATGTGCAAGGATCATCCACGAAGCAAATGAGAATGAGAGGTATTTTTGATAGTGGGATGTTTCTGGGCACATGACTGGTAATAGGGGCCCCATCTTGAAGATTATCAGAACTAACCAAAGGTGGGATCTGTTACTTTTGGAGGAAAGTAAAGGTAGTACAGTGAAAAAGTAACAATTAGATTAGGTATTTAGTTTTTGATGATGTGGGCTTTTGTGAAGGAACTTGGACATTTTAATTTATTCTCCATATCTCAATATGTTATAAAAAGTTAAATGTTACTTTTTACTGAAAAAGAGTTATTTTGTGGGTCCTCTGACTTAAGATTCCTTGTATGAAAATCAGGTCCTTCTTAAAGTTCCTAGCAACATAACATGGATACTTTGATATGAAAATGTGCTCTTCAAAAGGATAACACTTGTTTGTTTATTAGCAAAAGCCTCATCTGATGAAGCTAAATTGTGGCACAGGAGGTTAGGTCACCTTAATTTCAAAAACTTAAATAAACTTGTGAAGGGAAATCTAGTTAGAGGGTTACCTTCCAAGAGTTTCAAAAATGACCACACTTGTGTTGCTTGTCAGAAGGGAAAGCAACACAAGGCCTCCTGTAAGGCCAAGATTGACAGATATGTGACCCACCCATTACACACCTTGCATATGGACTTATTTGGACCTACCTCTGTGAGGAGTATCAACCATGCAAGTTACTGTCTAGTGATTACTGATGACTGTTCAAGGTTTTGTTGGGTATTCTTTCTAGCCAAAAAGGATGAGACTAGTGACATCCTTAAGACTTTTATAAGACAGATAGAAAACCAACTTAATCAAAAAGTAAAAATCATTAGATCAGATAATGGGACAGAGTTTAAAAACAGGGTTATGCTTGAGTTCTGTGGGGAAAAGGGTATAAAACAGGAGTTTAGTAATGCAAGAACTCCTCAGCAAAATGGGGTTGCTGAGAGAATGAATAGGACCCTTATAGAGGCTGCTAGGACTATGCTAGCTGACTCACACTTACCTACCACTTTTTGGGCAGAAGCAGTCAATACTGCTTGCTATACCTTCAACAGGGTAAGAGTGACCAAGCCTCAGAACAAAACTCCTTATGAGCTTTTGTTTGGCCACAAACCAATCCTTAGCTACATAAGACCATTTGGGTGCCATGTTACCATTCTCAATACTCTTAGCCCACTAGGAAAGTTTGATGGAAAATCTGATGAGGGTTTTCTTGTTGGTTACTCTGTGAACAGTAAAGCCTTTAGGGTTTATAATTTAGTAACCAAAAGAGTTGAAGTAAACCTTCATGTCAACTTTCTTGAGGAAAAACCCAATGTACAGGGAATAGGCCATAGGTGGATGTTTGACTTAGACTATCTTACAGACTCTATGAACTATATACCTGTCTCTTTGCAAAATCAAGCTAACCCTGCAGGTTCAAAAGAGGTCATTGATATTGATGTGCAGACTGAGGAGGCTGCAGACCTGATGGTGGTTTCTTCTACATCTCTAACTGAAGCAACTAGAAAAGCAGCTGTTTCTGCAAAGATTGCTACAAAGAAGACTCCCTCCCCAAAGCAGCCATCTTCTACACCAATATCCAAGTCTGCTGATGACATTATGACCTTTAGAAAAGAGCTGGATGCTCTTGCTTTGAAGCACTTAGGACCAGTACCTGCAATAGCACCTACAAGTAATAATCATGTTAATACTGGTAGTATTAATCTTAATATTGCTTTTGAGGAAGTTAATCCTGGCAATATTGAAGCTATCTCTCCTAGTGCTGATCATGAAGAAGAGGTCTTCTCTAATGCAGATGATGATGAGATGCCTGAAATAAGGATTTATGATAAATCAAGTGAAGGTATCTTTGAAAAGGCTTCTTATGATGATGATGGGATTATTACTGATTTCAACAATCTACTAGATGAGGTAGCTGTCAGTACAAACCACACTCTGAGGATTCACAATGCTCATCCTCAAAGTCAAATCCTTGGAGATCCCAATACACATGTTCACCTGTTTGACTAGAAGCTTCTCTCGTGGAAATATCATGTGGCTCATACTCTACGTGAGCTACATACAAGCACACCAAAGAATAGTAATCTAAGATCAACACCATTGTCTTTTTGCTTGCTTTTTATACTCAATTTGAACCAAGGAAGTCTTCAGAGCCCTTGAAGATGGAAGCTGGGTTGAAGCTATGCAGAGGAAGAACTGTTGCAGTTCTAGCTTCAACAAGTGATGGGTTTTTAGTTGATTTTACCCAATGGTGCTAAAGTGTGATAGGTTACAAATGGGTGGTCATACATGAACAAAAAGGAATGAGAGGGGAGTAGTTGTCAGAAACAAAGCCTAAGGCTAGGGTAGCTCAAGGTCATAAGACAAGAAGAAGGAATGACTTGATGAGGTTTTGGCTCCCTGTAGCAAGAATTGAAAGTATCAGGTTAGTTTTTGGCCTTTGCCTCATTTATCGCGGGTTCATAGTTATCAAAAATGGATGTTAAAATGCTTTTCTGTATGGGCACTATTGATGAAGAGGGTATGTCTCACAACCTCCTGGTTTGTTGATCCTGATCTATCTACAAAGGTTTATAAGGTGGTTTAAAAGCTTTGTATGGATTGCACCATAGCCCCTAGAGCTTGGTATGTACTTTGTCTACATTCCGAGAGGAAGCATGGATACCAAGAAGGGGCACATTGACAAGACCTTTATTCATTAGAGAAACAAAAAGGATTTCATGTTGGTTCAAGTGTATGTTGATGATATCATTTTTGGGTTCTACCAAACAGTCTTGGTTGTGATGAGTTTGAAGTTTAATGCAAAGCAGAGTTCAAAATAGTTCCATGCGTGAACTTGCATTCTTCTTAGGGGTCTTACAGTCAAGCAGGAACAAGGGAAGCATTATTCATATCTCAAGTCAAGTATGTAGCTGAGATACTCAAGAAATTTGTTTTCTTGTGAATGTTCAAAGCTGGCCATCTCTCCCATGGAGTCCAAGTTGCTTTGACAAAGGATGGGAGGAAGCTTTTGATGTTGTGTACACCTTGTAAAGTGCTATGATAGGTTCCTTCATGTACTTAACTGCTTCTAGACCTGATATTATGTATGCAGTATGTGTTTGTTCATGTTTTCAGGTAACTCCAAAGACTTCTCATCTCAATGCTATCAAGAGGATCTTCAAATATCTCAAGGGAAAACCAAACTTGGGCTTATGGTATCCTAGGGAATCACCCCTTGATTTGGAAGCATTCTCTGATAGTGACTATGGTGGTTCCAACCTTGACACGGAAATCAACAACTAGGTGGTTGTCAATTTCTTGGTCAATGACTTATCTCCCCTGGCAATCAAAAGAACACAGGGACTATGGTAGCCACTTCACAAATTGAAGCTGAATATGTAGCTGCCCTGCAATTGTCGTGGACATTTAAAGTGTTGTGGGTTCGTAAATCAATTGTTGGACTATGGTTTCAAACTTTTATGAAGACAAAATCCAACATTGATAATGTATAAGCACAATCAGCATTGTGAAGAACCCTGTCTATCATTCCAAGATTCCCAACAGCTTTGCGATTCGTTCACCACATCATCAGAGATTGTTATGTGAAGAAGCTCATACGTGTGGAGATAAATCCACACAGACTTAAATGTAGCTGACTTGTGGCTGACCAAAACCATTTGTTGGCCCTCGGTTTATTACTTGGTGGTTAGCATTGGAATGATCAATCATCAGCAACATTTAAGGGGAGGCTTAGATGTATAGTTTGTTCATTATAGTAGCTAAGTAATTCTTAATTTGTTAGTTAATCTTTTAATACTGGTAGGTATATTATTTTTAATTTCTGGTAGTTTATGTAGGATTAATTCGGTAGTTTATTTTTTATCCTGGGTATTATATTCCATCTAATATGTCGTAGTTAAGTGAGTTAATTAAGGGTTGTTAAGTGGTCATTACATTCTGTTTATACATTTTGCTGCAATTCTGTTTTTCTTGTTTTAGACTACGTTTGACAGGTTAGCTATGATTGAATAGGGAGGCGTGGCTTCGGTTTTTAACCCACATCTTGACCATTTTGTCATACACACTTTATTCTGGTGTGAATATAGGGTTAATTCTGGTTGACTCTTATAATTAATTCTGTTTGACCAAATTAAGTCTGGTAGTGTAATTTGTTAAATTATGGTGTTTATGTTAATGTGGTGTTGCGGGTCTTTGTGTCTTTTTTGTCTTATAATTATATATTCTTTAAATGTAACCGTTAGAGTTTGTTACGGCGCATAGTAGTCCATCGAGTGTTGCTTTTATTAGTTTAAGTTTGATTTTCTCTTTCATTATTTTCTTTTATTGCTATCTCCTTTTTTTTTTCTTTTGCAAAGTCAAAAATTTCCTCTCTAACGAAAAATAGTCAAGCGTTCTGCTACCAGCATCTACAATTTCATTCACAACAAAACCTAAGTACTTAATACGGTTGTCCAATGGCTCAATTAAATTATTGTGACAAACACAATCAAGTGGGGTTTTTGCGCAAGCCTAATGAGAGTGCATGGTTTGCTGTGATATGTGGATTTTCTTCTGAGGTTCCAAACCCTCAGTATGCTTTAACTGCTAATCCAATATATATTGATTCCCTTGGGAAAACATTATGCAGACAATGCTTATTGCGAGTGAGTACTAAAGAGGATGGGTCTATTAGTAATAAGGGCAAGAAGTGATATCATATGATACACAATCTTGAGGCGTCAATTAGGGTTTCACTTCAAATTAGATGACGCCACAGGATTAACAATGTTTGCCAAACGCTGACCTTTTGGGGTATGGGGCAAATTGGGTTATCCTACTGATGGAACCTTTACATTTTGGAAAGTTTCTTACACCCCAATGGCGTTTTTTCGTCACGTCTTATACACTGTATAAGCTTAAAAGTGGTGATAGGATCATTTGGTAGCAATTTTTGTAATGCTTTGATCTGTCTTATCCTCTGGTAGAGTTTTATAACTTTTTCTAAAATTTATTTTTGATGGTTCTATGGTGGCAAATTTGAAGAGCAAGACAAGTTTTTATGTTATCCCGTTTCTGCAATGATTTTTTAAATATTCATACAGAAATAACAACCTTTATCTAGCTGTGAGTCTGACCAAAAAGATTTTTGGGAATATGAAAAGGGGTTTTAGGGGGGCACCAAGACCTTTATTGCCTTCTATGTTACTTGTTGCTACTAACCCTATTGCAGGACACGAAAATGCTGCTGTGGCTCCATCTCAACCTCTCATCTACCACCTTTTTATCCCTTCACACACCACCATCTATCCCACACCAAACTCCACATCTATCCTACACCAACACCACATCTTATCCCTACTCCAACCCACCCCACCTATCCCTACCCCAACACCACACCTATTCATCACTTACTTACTCCACACCACCACACCTGAGGCTGACCCTACAACAGATGAAGACATCTACTTTGAGGAGCAATCTCAAGTCCACAATCACTTCTCTCCCTTCCAGAAACATGCTCTAAGTCACATGCCTATGGATGATTTGCTTCAAGCAGTTCCTAAGTTGATTTCAGAAATTGAATAGCCTAGAGCTGAATCTAAAATACAAAAAACCAAGCTAACCATGGGAAATGCAATAGTGAAGCAGTCAAGATGGTAAAGAAGTTTTGGAAGGGATTATGCACCAAGGAGGTAATTTGGTTTTGACAGATTCAGAGGAAGAAGAACCTGGTAGGTCAAGGGAGGAAAAGTCAGATGATCTCAAGATTCTTCAGTACAAGGTACTGGTTAACCTCCTACAAACAAAAGGCTATGTTCAGGGGAGGAACAAGTGGGATGAATAAGCCCAAAAACACTCTTGAAGCAGCCAAAACTCTCTCAAGGTTGCTCTTTAAAGTCAAGGTCCATTGACAAAGGAAGAAGGTACTAAGGAAGAAAAGAGACAAAGGTAAAGAAAGTTAGTCTCAGCTTGGACTTTCAAGAAGATGATGCTTGGTGCTGAAAAGATTAATACTGCTTGAGTTATTGAAGTTATCCTGCTAGTAAAGTTAATACTGGTAGTATGAACTTAATTTGTTATTGAGCTAAGAACAGTTTACTGCTGGGAAAATAAGGACAAAGGGAAGGGAAGCTCCTATGCTGAGTGAAGAAAATCCAAAAGAAGTCTAAGGAACTAATTTACATGAAGAAGTAGCCCTTAAAGAAGCAATAAGATTGGATTCTTACAACTGGAAAGAGGAGGCTAAGCAAATACATTTGGTTGCTCTTCTAGCACAACGAATTGACAGAAGTAAGAAGAATTGACTGTGGCAACTAGAAGAAAAAGAAAAGCTCAAGTACAGTTTGAGGCTCGGCATTACACAAATGAAGATTGGGATTTGATTAGGGCAAAGCTTGAAGCAAATGCAGAGTTGTCAAAGAGCATGCTTGGAAGTGAACTTCAAGGAGAAGATTTTGCAAGGAGAATGGTGGATCTTGTGAATCAAAGAAAGAAGTTCTTTGCTGAAGAAAGAGCCAAAGCTAAAAGAAACAAGCCCATGACCCAATCACAACTGAAGACGTATATGATGAACTACTTGAAGAATCAAGGGTCATGGAAGTTAAATCAGCTGAGGAAATTGAGTTTTGATGAAGTCAAGGAAGAGTTTGACAAGCTTGTGAAACAGATTGAGTCTTTTGCTCCAATAAGTTTTAAAGCTACTAAAGATAGTTTGAAAATATTTGGTGAAGAGCTTCAAACAAAGTCTCCAAAAAGACTGAAAGAAGATAAAGATGATGAATCAAAGGAGGATGAATCAACAAAGAAGTCTGGAAAGAGAAGAAAGCAAATGGCAAGGAAAGGTATGAATACAAGTGTTGATGAAAGTGATTCTGAAGATTCAGATAAGGTTGGTAAGCATGAAGAATCTAACACAGGTACTGAAACTCCTATTAATCCTATTCCTGTAGCTATGAAAACACCTAGTGTAGCTACTTATAAGATTATTAAACAAGGAGAAAAAGGAGTGTAGTATACCAATTTGTTAGAGAAAGATGGAACAGAAATATTTATATAAATTTTGGTGCCATGATGAAATCTATCTAGAGATGAACCTTACTGACGATGAATAGGATTTAGGGATGAATTGATATGGGATGGATGGGCTCTTGAGGATAAGTTAGAGAGGGGATTTTGGAAATGTTTAAGTAGTTATGTTTGAAGTACCTCTTAGCAGCAGATTCTATATGGAGTGAGATAGGACTAGCAAAAGAATTATAAGTTGGAGATATTATAATACTGTAGGGTACCATTTGCTTAAACATTAGAATTCCCCTTGGATGTTTATATGTTGTCTGAGAAAAAATACCACTTTTGCTGAGGTATGTAAACTATGTAGAAAAAGGAAGCTTTTGGATGGAAAGATAAGTGAGTTTGTTTAGATTGTGAAAATGATGGGAAAAAAAACAAGCTGGCATTAGAAAGTATGAAGTTTGTAGGGTTGAAGCCTAGGATAGAAGGTTGAGAAGGATAACCATTGGAGAAGGTGCTATGCACTAGACACAACAATTGGTTATCTGTTCACCATGTCTAACCAAACATAACGGACTGGCCTAGTCCAAGTGCCAAACGGGCTTTTAGTTAAAGACTTCTCAAGTCCGTTCTATGGTTGACATCTTGCAAATATGTTGTATGGTTTCAACTCACCATATCTGTTTAACGTGAAGAGTGAGTTGGCGAGCCATATGTTTATGGCTTGTGGTAAGGTGTTAGAAAAACCATAACTAGTCCATTAGATTATGGCTTATATGGTTATAGACTTGCAAAAAATCCATATTAGTGGTTGTGGACAATTTACCAAAAATATTGTGATGGTATTCAATACACCAAGTATTTTATACTAAAGCTTGGCTACTCCGTGAGCAAACGGCTAGCTGGAAAAGAGTTATCAAAATACGTTTATTAATCGCTGATGATTGCTCAAAAATCATATGTTATCAATTGTACCTTGGTCTTAACAAACCTAAACATTGACTAGTCCATAGCAAAACGGCTCATGGTAATAAGACACAACCAAATCCGGTTTATGGATAGGTAGTTTGCCAAAAACTATATTTTTGTTTGCAGTCAAGATTGGAGTGCTGTGTAAGATAGTTTTGCTGTCAAGATTTGAGACTTTAAAGAAATATTATTTTGAAGACTGAAGTTCAAGACAATCTCTAAACCCCAAAGTGGAGCATAAAGTGTTTATAGTCGAGATATGTTTCGAACAGAATGAAGTTCATGAAGGAAGATCAAGTTAGGGAGAGGATTGTTAGGAAATGATTGCTAAACAGACTTAATACTGTTAGTATTAAAAGTTAAGTCTGTTTGTTATTATTAGTACTGTATAGTATAGAAGTTAAGTTGGTAGGAGCGAGTTAAGTTGACAGCTTTCTTTAAACTTAAGTCTGGCAAGTATTAAAGTTAATACTGCTTGGTCAGACAGTTAATATTAGTAATAGTTATCAACTTAGCGTTGATTTAGGAAGAGATAAGCATTATCTCTTAACGCGTTTAGGGTTCAGTAGCCTATAAAAGAAACATAGATTTGTATTGTAACATGATATGAGTTGATTGAGTATTCACAATCAAATAGTAATAGTAATAGCAATTTTAGTATTTGTTCTTGTGTTCATCTTGGTATAGATATTGATATTCCGCGTCAATATTTATATTCACTGTCATCGTCTCTCATAGTATCTTTGGATTTATTCTAATGGGACTATAAGCTCGTTTCTAGGGATCATTTTAGATCACTGATAATAAGGGACTTACACAATATCATCTTTTGAAAAATTCCTTTATATTTTCCATGGTACATGTACATCCTAGTTTAATTAAACCTTGTACTTAATGTCTCTAAGTTAGCTTAATGTACATTGGGTAATAACCTCATTAGATCTCGTTTGCCCTTGGATACCCACGGCAACAACACATATACACAAACCATGAGATCTTCACAAATCCTAGTAAATCTTGTACCATGATTTTGTAATTAAGGATGATACTAGGAGGTATTAGCAATACCATGTGTGACTAACTAGGAAACCATAAAACACCCACCTTTAGGGCTCTTGATTATCCCTCCGTAACCATGCTTAAACCCCATTCTTCCTCAAACTAACCCAACATAAGGACCAAGTACCTTACACATTTCACACATTACTAGTAATTGTCAAGTCTTGGTACCCTACAACCTAATATTAGGCATTCATTTACATAGAAAGGAGGAGAAGACCTTACAAACATGTACCCTTAACCATTCCTTCAAAACCCTAGTTAGTTTAAGGAACATGCTTGCGTTGAATTCTATAAAAGACAAGAAATGTGCTTATCTAATACTCATTCACTAGCAATTTTATAAGAAAACTATCCCATCCCACATTTAACCCACGGCACAACCCACTGTCTAAACATTTCCATACGAAATTCATTTTACAAACAAAGCCAAGTGTTTAAACATGCATTCCAAGCATACCAAAGGAAGATTCAAGTATGTGCGAGAGAGCTAAAGGGGGGCTGTTCATATCAAGGAAGCTAAACGGGTTACATCTCGGTTTGATAACACTCGACAATTGCCACTCTCTTTACTTAGGGACACCTTGTAAGTCGACATTCAAATTTAAACCACCCTTGGGTTCATATACTATACGTAGTAGACAAGTAATGCTAAGTTCAACGGGTTACAAATTCGTAACACGTCCCATTTCGTTTAATTTCATGTAGTATATCGTTTTATTTGCGTTAAACGTGACCCTCATACATAGCATAGCACGCCCCTAGGCAAACTTAATCATGAATAAAACCCTTAAACTCGATATATAACATTTTCCCTGGGTAAAAATAATTGAGACAAGTACATTGGCTCGACTTGGTTCAACCGTTATAACCCATGTTACGTTGTCTTGTGTGGTGCGTAAGTAATCATGCATACATAAATAAGAACTAGTGACTAAACTAAGACGTATGTGTTTTCCCTATGCGTCGGACGTGCATAAGCTAGAACCTACTTGTTTTATTAGCATGCAACACTCTTTCATGCTAGAAGCTTAAGCCAGAATGCTAGCACTAAATCAATGAAAGAAGCTAAAGAAAAAGTCCCTTGTTGGCCACTATTGGAAAAACATGCTCAGGCATGATGTGACCATAAACTAGTCACTATAATTCCATAGTAAACTCCCCGTTGCCATAAATTTGGGGTCTGGTCAAATGCAATCCAACTCCCATTCGAGTCCATGAGAACCACTGCTGGGCCAAGGGATTCGACCCATAAATGGGTCCATAATGCACTGTTGGGCCGAGGGGTCCGACCCACAATTGTTGCATAAGGACCATGTTGGTTTTTTTTTTTTTTTTTTTTTTGGCCGCGGGGTCCATGGGTTGGGTCCAATAGGGTCGGTTTAGGCTTTTGGCTTGAAAACTAGCGACACACTCGATATTAAGCTCTTCTCTAAACCTTTGTCGCGAAATAAGTGAAATGCCTACTTTGCTTAGACCACTCGACTTGTGCTTTTAAAACAAGTTTCACTGGAGCCATAAACAGGCCGCAAGGCCCAACCCGGGGCCCAATAACTTCAAAATAAGCTAAAATGTAAGTGTGCCTATTGAAATGTTACCCATAACTTAACATGTCCTAAATTGGGCTAACAATACGTCATCCTGTATCCATAAACCTCATGGAACCTTTATTGGGCCAAGAATCCCAATAAGATAAAATAAGCTCAGCCAAGTTTATATATAAGCCGAGAACGTACGTTTTGCTTATTTGCGCTAAATAAAACCTAATGTCACTTTTCAAAACTTAGTCGGACTTAAAATGCAAATTTTGGAAAGTTAGAGGACTAATAGTGTAAATATGGAAACCTATGGGTTTAAGATGAAAATATTCTATTTTCATAAACTTTAGGGGCTGTTTGGTAAATATGGAAAACCTAAGGGTGGTGTATGAATAAAAGTGGTTTATAATAGACACTTGAGGTGTCGGACTAGTCAATGTATAATGGGGATACTTAGTCGACTAAAACACATGAAGATTAAACAAGTATGTTTAGATTTGATACATGTACCGGGTTACTTAAAGATATAATCATACTATTATTTCAATAGCAAATAAGGAAAATTAATACATCAAACACGTGTACTACACAAGTGATAACAGTATATATAAACTGGCAAATTATTGTGGCTTATACAAGAAGTCATTAGCCTAAAATAGTAGGCTAAGACTTGACTGTGTTTTCTTAGGTATTTGACGGTATTGCTTATTTGTCGTATTTGGTGCATTTACAATTCAAGGGGAAACTACGGCTAAGGTGAGTTCATACGCCCTATGTTTTTATAGTTATTTATATGATTTACATTCTTTGGGGTCCGAGAACATACTTTTGTTTACAATTGGACGCAAAGTGCACATTTTATACAATGATTTACGTGTTTGCCTAAGTAGCGGATAACCCATGAGCCACTATCATGAACTGTCAATTACTGGATTGTAAGCGCGAGTGTTATAAATAGATCTAGTTAGGATTGACATCCCCGTTCGGGTGACTAGCTATCACCGGGAATGAACGATATAACATGTTGGATGAGGGATGTTTCGGGTTAGAACATCATACAGGGAAATGTTGGCTATATTTATATTGCATTCATACATGTTGAGCTTCCGTGTCATGAGCTTAAGGAAACGTAATACCATTTTGTGATGGTTGCATGGGATGCATGTTCACGGGGAAATTGTATTTACATTAAATACATTATACTTATACGGCCTATAATTAATTAGGTTGCACTCGGATTCCACGAGACATTTCACTTACTTGATTTAGATAATCAATCATTCACTTGAGGTGAGTTCATAGCCCCGCTTTTATACAATTACAATGATTTACAACTTTGGGGTGAGAAACATGCATTGTTTTACGATTGGACGCAAGTACACTTTTATACAAATTACGAGTTTGCCTAAGTAGCTATAACCCACTATGCCCATGAATCATGAACTGTTAATTACTAGATTGTAAGCGCGAATGTTATGAATAGATCTATTTGGGATTGACATCCCCGTTCGGGTGAGTAGCGCTCACTAGTTTCGGAGGTACCGAAACGACGAATGTATACCATGTCAGAACAATTTGGATGTTGCGGGTTGAACATCTACACGGGCACATTATTTGCATTAATTTGCATACATATATGTTGTAGCTTCAGTGTCATGAGCTTAGTGCATTTCGTAATTACTTTTGTGATATTGTATTCGTTACTTATCATACACTTGGAAATCTTGCAGTCCTACTTTATACATAACTTAAACCTGTGAATTCACCAACTTTATGTTGACGTTTTAAAGCATGTTTTTCTCAGGTCAATAAGGTACAAGACAAGGATACATTGGTGGTCGTTATTTTGGATGTCATTGCATAAAGATTTAGAAGCATTACATTTTGGGGATATTTGTTATGTTTTAAAATCTTTACTTTTACAAGTGAACATGTTAAGCCTTGAGCTTTTGTAACAAACAAGTTTATTAAATCCAATGTATCATTTTTAAACGACTCACTTAGCGGTCGTTCTCATATCTTGTGCTATTGATCTATGATGTAACACTCTCAGACCCATATTCCGCTTTGACCCTATTTGGGGGTGTTACAAATAGCATGGAGAAGCTCACACAACTCTACCTAAAGGAAGTTGTATGCAGGCATGGTGTTCTGTAGAATAATCTTAACAGAAGTATGAATTGATTCACTTAGAGTTTTAAAGAGAGAAAGAGATGGTTAGATGAACACTTAGAGAGAGAAAGTAAAATGATAATATTAGCTTAGTGAAAAAAATGTGACAAATGAACAACCAACGCCCTCTCCATGTGTGGAGAGGGTTTATATATGCCTTACTTGGCCGGCCAAAGACCCTAAGTGGGCTTGTCTATGGGCCTTTTAGCTTTCTAACTTAACTTAACAACTTACTACGAGAAATGACTAATTATATTGGTAGTGGCCGACACTTTTTCATATTTCTAACAATCTCCCCCTAAGGGAGGTCACTCCAATTTACAAAAACTTAAACTTAGTATACTATGCTTTCACTTCGGTCTTGAGCTTGTAGTCTTCAACTTCAATCATTAACTTCTGATTTGATGTAGTGATCACTGACTTTTAGATTTGAGCTAGTTCTTTTGTCTTGACATGAATGTGATCTTTGAGCTTCTTGAAATCATTAACCATGCACAATCTCGTTTCGCCATCTTGTAAACTTTGCCATCTCGTGAACTTGTGATTTCTGGACCGACATGCTCATACCTTTCTTGAGTTGATAATCTTGAAAAGCTTTAATAATGCATCTTTCTTGAATTTCTTTAACTTTAACACTTTGTCGCTTCAAGAAGGACGTACGGTATCAGAGTAGCGGAAGTCTTGAAACATGTACTTGAGCTTTCATGATGTCTTTATATTTGCCGGTAGGGTATGAGCATGTGGCAATGAATCTTGTGAGTCAGTTGGAATCAGGTACCTCCATCACCATCTTTATATATTCCTGAAATAAAACAGTTAGCAATAAAGCAGGGGGACGAATATGGCTTTGTCATTCGCCCGTGTTTGGTTGGAGTAACCTTTGAATCTGTGAGGTTTGACCTGTGATCAGACAGATTCAATTTAAGAAGAATCTTCTTGACAGGATTTCCAGCTGTAGTATTGAATCTTTCTAACACATATGTATTAGATTCATCGTACTCAGCATGTTCTCATTATCGAAACGTCTCAAAGCAGACAACACGATATGAGTAAATCAACGAGTTACTATCTCACCGATTGAAATAAAAAATTGATTTGAAAATCAATCAACGTGTTACTTGCAAAAGTGTTTTTGTGACACATCGAGAGTGTTAATCATTTCAAAAATTCATCAGCAATTGTCAATTCATAACCTAGAACAAGTTAGATTCTTATAGAATCGCACCATCGTTTCTTTCCAGTTGTCACAAGTTTGATTCATATAGAATCGCACAAGTCACCTACCATGAGCTTGTTTGAAATAAAACAGTTAGCAATAAAGCAGGGGGACAAATATGGCTTTGTCATTCGCCCGTGTTTGGTTGGAATAACCTTCGAATCCGTGAGGATTGACCTGTGATCAGATAGATTCAATTTAAGAAGAATATTCTTGACAGGATTTCCAGCTGTAGTATTGAATCTTTCTAACACATATGTATTAGATTCATCATACTCAGCATGTTCTCATTATCGGAATGTCTCAAAGCAGACAACACGATAAGAGTGAACCAATGAGTTACTATCTCACCGATTGAAATAAAAAATTAATTTGAAAAACAATCAACGTGTCACTTGCTAAAGTAGTTTTGTGACACATCGAGAGTGTTAATCATTTCAAAAATTCATCATCAATTATCAATTCATAACCTGGAATAAGTTTGATTCTTATAGAATTGCACCATCATTTCTTTCCAGTTGTCACAAGTTTGATTCATATAGAGTCGCACAACTCACCTACTATGAGCTTGTTTGA
>BQNB010074153.1:4486-31883 GCA_026074375.1 Tanacetum coccineum
ACGAACGAAAACGTAAAAAAACAGACGAAAACGTAAAATAACTGACGAAAACGTTAAAAAACGAACGAAAATGTAAAAAAATGGACGAAAACGTAAAAAGACAAACGAAAACGTAAAAAAAAGACGAAAAGGTAAAAAACAGCCGAAAACGTAAAAAAACAGACAAAAACATAAAAAAAGGGACAAAAATGTAAAAAATTAGACGAACACGTAAAAAACTGACGAAAACGTAAAAAACTGACGAAAACGTAAAAAAACGAACGAAACGTAAAAAAACTGACGAAAACATAAAAAACTGATGAAAACGTAAAAAACTTTACTAAAGTTGGGCAGGAGGAAGTGCTCTTCCAGTTTTAGCCAAGTGAAGACGGTGAAGTCCAATTCCACCCGGCCGCTCCCATTGTGATCGAGAATTTGCCAAGCGTTATTGCCATCAATGTATTTCTATTTGATCCTTTGGATTTTACACGTCATATCTTATACAGCTGAGACACTAAAGCTCTCCTAAAATCAAATTGCAACAGATGCAGGGCGTGAAGCACCTCAACAATCAGAAGCGGTATGTATTTGTGAAAAAAGGAAATAGAAGGCAACACTCCATCATGATCCTGGATTAAAAACAGAAACAACATATGCGAAAGATGCACTGCAATTATAAGCAAGAGCTTGGCAGAGAGCTTAAACGATAAGCTTTGTTGACGTTTGTTTAGGATGTTTAGTGCAAGTTCATGCGAACTGATAGAATTTGTTCACGTATGTATCATATTGCTACAATGAAGGTCTATTTGAGTACAATGTAGTGGACACTTATATAGGTTATATGTATTGATAAATTTTGTTTCGTCCGAACATAAAATAATGTAAAACTCCGCACTCCGCAGCGAAGCGCGGGTTAAAAACCTAGTTAATATTATTTTGAAGAATAGTTTCTTTTTTGTTTATCATAATGTTCATTAGTTAGATCATGTTGTTCATTAGTTGTAATTTGAAAGAACTTTTTCTTATAATGTTATCATAATATTCATCAGTTTTCTTTAATGAACAACATCACATTATCACAATGTTCATCGGTAAAATCACGTTGCTCATTAGTCTTTTTTAAAACTTTTTTTTTGTTATCACAATGTTCGTCTGTTCTCTTTAATGAACAATATCACAATGTTTAACAGTTAGATCACGTTGTTCATGACTTTTCTATTAAAGAACTTTTCTTTATTTGTTATCACATTGTTTATTAGTTTTATTTGATAAACAACATTGCAATATTTATCAGTTAAGCAACGTTGTTCGTCAATTTTTTCGAAGAACTTTTTTCTTTTTTGTTATCACAATGTTCATTAGTTTTATTTAATGAACAACATCACAACGTTCATCAGTTAGATCATGTTGTTCGTCAGTTTTCCTTTTGAATAATTTTTTTCTTTTTTTTGTTATTATAATGTTTATCAGTTTTCTTGAATAAAATGTTTATATGATGAAATTAGATTCTAGTATGATGAACGTCACTATGTTTACCAGTTGGTTGTTCATCAATAAGATGAATTGTGCATAATAGACTTTGACTATCAAATACTCGCCCTTTTAAAATTATTGTACCCTATTGACATTTTAAGTTTTTTTACTTCAACTTTGACATTAAATATTTTTGTGTGTGTTATATAATACTTGATGAAAATCATAAGTATGAAAATACATTTGAAAACCAATCAATTCATATACTTTTCATTAAATATTATATAAAAAAAAAAAATTTAAGGACAAAATTGATAGAAAAAAACTTAAAAAATCAATAGAGGACAATAATTTTAAGACGGATGAAGTATAAGTTTTGTTCATAATTAGTTTGAACACGTTAAATACAAACTTAAAGTTTAATAATCTTTTATGAGAAAATTGTAATGAAAAAAATTGGTATATTAAATATTCGAAAAGAAAGATAAAAAAAAGTATGAATGAAATATAAAAAAGAGAGCCGAAAGAAAATGAAATAAAAGAATGAAAGTTGCAAGAAAAAGATGAAACACACTTTTCATATTCTCATTATTTGTAATCATTTTTAAAGTTTCACCACTTTCAAACAAATATAACATCATATTAGAGCACAAGGTATGGTAACACCATTAACACCGACACATCAGCGTCACATCAGCTTTAACACCAACACCCAAAAAACCCAGGTAATAATAACACCATTAACACCACTTTTTGAGCCAATATTTCTTTTTTCCATATTTTAAAACAAATTAATTTTAACCAAAATAAATACTTAAATATTTTTTAAAAATACAAATTATAATTTAAAAAAAAAAACAAAAAAACAAAAAAACAGATATATAGAAAAATTATGGCCCACCCCCTTTCTTCACCTCCTGTATCTGTTCTTCTTCGACCGTCCCACACAAAAACACACAATACACACACAAAAACACACTACACACACACGCCCAATCTAAACACACACACACACACACACACACACACACACACACTAAAAACACAACATAAACACATACCCATTTAATTAAATTGAAAAAAAGAAAAAAAAAGAAAATAAGGTTGCAACGCGAGTTGGTGCACTGACGCCGTGCCCAACGCCGTTGGCCAACGCGATGTTGCGGTGTGGTAACGCCACCTACTCTAGCTCGCGCTTGCCACATAGGCATAAACAGCGGTAGGTGGCGTTACGGTACCTGTGTCTTATACCTATGTTCGCTTTATGTAGCACTCGGAAAGAGAATTTAGAACTTCTTTTCACTTTCGTATGTAAGAATTATCGTAACCGCAAGCACTTGCAAATTTTGCCGTTATTTTTCCTATAAAAGTTATGTTTTTTTCCCTTCAAGCGACTTACAATATTTTACGCTATTGAGAGTTTTAATTAGGGCGTATAAAATCATCGTTTTACTTTGGATTAAAAGGGCTATTTTAGAAAACGCCATACCTAACAATAAAAATCATTTATATTTTTATTTATTCACGCCTTGCGAATATGTCGAACGACTAATGTTATTTTTGTGAACGCCGTCAATCTTTAATAAATAAAACTATAAATGAACAATATTTAAATATTACTAAATAAACAATATACCTTAACGTTTCATTACCTCAAAACTCTAATATATATATATGTGTATCTAAGTTAATGAGTAGAAAAAAATAAAATAAATAAATAAATAAATAATAATTTCAACACATGCATGCCAACACTATCATTACATCCAAGGATCTACACCTTACGTCTTTTCTAAATTATTCACATATCACGCTTTACTTCAAATTTCAATTCAACGAATAGTAGTTATTCTCTAACAGTAATAGAAAGAACAATAATAGCAAAAGTTTCTCTTATACATCGATAGTATATGTGAATTATGTCATCCGCATGCATGGCCTCAGGAAACGAGTAAATTCTTCGAGTATAAATGGGGAACCATGCATGAACAATTCTATCACAACTAAAACTTGAAAAACAAGAAGTAAACTATACGGTTTGAGCTCAAGTTTCGTTGAAGAGCTTAGTGGACGTCGGCTAAAAAGGGGTAGCAACCAAGTGTGGTTCGACCTCTTATCACCATCTTCTCTTTCTCATCGTCGTTCGGCAAACTCGGACCTCGGTAAGTCATCCTCGTAGTTTAACATTGATATGTCATTCATCATGTAATTAACGAGACTTCGGTGTCGCGTGACCTATGCACGACATATAACCCATGCGGGGTTAATATGTGCGTACGCATGCAAGGGTTTGGGTCGTGACATACATAAAATAACAACATGTAGTAAACCTTGTAAATAACATACCATGCGTGATAATAAATAACGAAACTAGAAAACTTCATTAACATTAAACATGTATAAGACTAGCTACGTTGGCTCGCTAGGGAGTTGCATGCACTAGAATTACGCATAAAATGTCTTAGGGTTTCTTATATGGTGACCTCGATCTATAGCATGCGCGTTGCCAAGACCAAACACTAACTCAACCACCAATGCGGCATGCGACGAGGGGCTACTGCCTCATCGAGGTTGTACCACGTCGTTGGCTGCACCAGGGAGAAAAGTTGCTGCTCGTGGGATAACAATCCACCCCGACCCTTCTTGCATTTAAGCCACACATATACGCAAGCACAGTCGGCTGCTGCCACTGTTGTCGCTGCTTGCGCTAACGTGCGACAGCGGCTTGCTGCCACTGTTGCTGCCGCATGGTGGTGGTAGGCGAGGCGCTGGTGGTTTCATACCAACCTGCTGCCACCCTCATCTAGTCGACACACCCTTGGTATTGTTGTGCTCAAACAGCCGACACTCTCCTGATGGTGCGGCTGTACTCGACACCCCCTAGCTCTCAAAACCCGTTTAAAAACGTAAGCAAGCACACCACGAAAAGGCGTACGACAGCAGTAGCCGTTGTTGGGCCTGCTCGCATGAATCATCCTTGTGTCTCATCATTTTAAAAACCTCGTAACCAAGTGGTTAAGTCGGACACCATGCGAGTATAAAGGGAAGAACTAGTTATGCATGACTGGGTGTCACATTTTGTAGGAAAAAGAAACCACAACAATGGCTACCAACTCCACTGTTGGGTCTACTGAAATCAAACAGGAAAAAAGAGAAAGAAACAAGGGCCATAGGGCCCGTTTGGTATATGTACATATAGGGCCACATGCATGTAATTCATTTTATAAAATTAGGACGTAAAGAATTGTTGAAGCATGCATATTTTCGAGCTCTTGGGTCGTCACATGCCGAGACCCAAATTAGTGGATAAACTAGCTAACGAAACAATATTTATTTCGATAAGTAGAAAGTCTAAGTAACATTTATTTTTTTGTACTAGTAACATTATTTTTTTATGACGTAGAGCTTCAGTAACTAACGAACCGGAATTTAAACGAGCGCTCGATAGAAGAACCTGGGAAATATATATATTAAAAACTGATAATGTTTACCATATTAAATTGACGACTAAGGTGTATATTATATAAGTAACATGATAAGGAAATATATTAACTTAGGAAGGTTATCATTGTATGTCGACTCTTTCCTGTAGTTTATGTCACATTAATACGGTTAAATGTAAGTTACGGGCATAATCACTATCAGTTCCTGTGCTATATACTTATAGTTGTAAAGTCATGATCATCCTTAGAGCCATACGGTTTTTAAATGTCCTTTTGAAAACATAAAAGTTACCTCTATTAAAACGACAAATGATCCATTTTATTTAGTACATTAAGTTTTAGAATGAATACTCAGATTTGTTATAATTCTAGGTGATTGACCGATGTCACTATTTGACATGCCTTTAAATCCATTATCATTTCCAGACGATTAACTGACAAGGTGAGTTTTCATAGCCCTTACTCTACTATTTTATCATCTTTGGGGTTGAGAAACATTGCTTATTATCAATGTATGAATACAAGTACAATTACTCATTACTGATTCGTCTAAGTCCCGATTTAACCCAAGTTGCTATCTTCCGTTTTTATCATGAGCCGTTAATTAATTGTTACGCGCGAATGTTATGGTTATGATCTTATCGGGATTGACGTTCCCTGTTTGTCTTGGACTGGCATTGTCACAAGCAAACACAGTTTCATTTGAGGACGAGATCACGGGTTTTCTGTCTCGGGTGAGATACTGCTACGGGCTTTTATTCATTGTCGGTATATGTTAACGCTTTGGTGTCATGAGCTTAGACAATAGTAATGCAATTTATATGACTTTGTATCTGTTATATTGTCATATGTGGATGAAATCTTGTGATTCATAAAACACTACATTTATGCTTAAACCAAACCTATGAACCTCACAAAACTTTATTGTTGACATTTTAGCAATGTTTTCTCAGGTATTAAGAACGAAGATGCTATATGAAGTCTCATGCATTGCAGTCATTTTCCCGTTATCTGAAGATCACTTGTACTATTTAAAACAATGTCGTATTGTCTATTTTATGCTTCCGCTGAATGTTTAAACAATTTATTATTTCCTAATTCAAGTGATCCGTTTTCTTAAAACGTCTCATATAGAGGTCGTTCTGTATTGCTTAGAAGTATGATAATCATGAAGTCACTGCCCTCCGTGCTACCATTTTAGTCTGATATTTTAGGGGTGTGACAGATGGAGTCTTCAAGAGACTTCTGAGATATAGAGAAATAGGTTGCATTAGGTGCACTAGACTATAACACTTATCTGTTTACATGCTTATATGCTTTTATTGTTGTCATTGTTGGTTTCTCTAATATGGTGGTACATAGTTATCAACACATCAATGGTATTACATATATTTATTGAAAATAGGATACATGTGAATAGACATATATGGAGATACATTACTTAAAATGGGTTACGGTGTATTAAACATATACATATTACTTAATTGGGCTCACATGTGAATTAAACGGCTTAAATATGCGTATTTGAAATATACCTATATCTTATTTAATATTTTCTTTGTCTCAGCGACGGTCGTATCGAATGATTGAGACACGCGGTAACACTACACTGGTACCTCCCAGATCCAGGATCACTTCTCAGGCTGTAAACAGGAGACGTACTACTCTAGGATATTATTTTGCTCAATTGTATCCCCATTTCCCCCAACTATCAGATGTACCGCTCGTATATCTATTCCACCTATTGAGCCAAATCTTGCTGAACGTGCCCGAATTTCTGCTATTAACCTTGATGATTATCAACTTGACCCTCTTACTCCACCACCCTTACCTTCATCCCCATTCTCGATGGCTGCTTACCAGCGGATGATTGCTGAAATGGACCCCACCTAGAGAAAAGAAGCTCTAACTGCCAACGGGACGGAAACTGGTCAGAATTCGGTGCCTGTACCTGAGACAGCCTTGACCGTATGCACAACGCGCCTTAGAGGACACTTGCTTACCATTCTCGAGGAAGTGTGTGTGTGTATGTGTGTGCCTGTTTGTAAGGGATGGTGTAGAAGCCTTCATGACACTGTGGGATGTGAAGCCCCGAGTTGAGGAAGGTTCATTGGAGACGCTATATGTGGACGAATTGATTACTCAACTTAGACAGATGTGTGAGGATGCGGAGGATCGTGCTAGTAATGCTCAGGAGGAAGCACAACAGAAGAGGAAGGAGGCACTCGAGGAAGTGAGAGATCTAGCGATTCTATCGTTAAAACAACTCGTTTCCTCATTCGACTGCTATGCTTTGGTGACAACCACTTAGTAGTCAGGCTTAGTGATGTGAACTCTTGTATTCCCTTTACTCTTTTAAATAAATATATATTTTGCGAATAATACAGTATTGATTTCACAAGACATGCCAATTGTAATAAACGTGACTTCTTTACGCATATAACTCTTTGTACATGTCATACTGTCATTTTCATTGTCCCTCTGTATCGAAAATGGCACCGGTCGACGCCAATGTCCGATCCGGAAAAACCCTCCAGTCAACCAGTTATCGACCAACCGAAACAAGTGGATATCACAGTGCATTGACACTCAGAAGCTCAACCAAACTCATAGCACAAGAGTTGCTAAAGCACTCGCTAGCTGCGCTGTGATCATGCTGTAAGCACTCAGTAGAGAAAACTAGGATCCATAACTCTTCCAGAAACAAGATTGCTACTTACAAGGAAATTCCGTGCACAGTAATGCATGAAAACCTTCGTAACTGGTATAAGGTTTGTTGTAGGCTTAACCGATGGTTTGAGAAACTAGAATCTCAATTTGGGATTAGCAACGTTGCAGAAGGTGACAGAGTTAAGTTTGCTTCTAGCACACTGCTAGATAGTGCTTTAACTTGGTGTTGGAACGTGTATGTTCGTTTCGGTTCACTTCTCTCGATACAGATCATTGCAACACTTCTGGTGGTGTTGTGATTTCATAGGCTATGTTTATCTTGGGATAGTATTGCTGCTCGAATCTGTAGTCTACAGCTATATATGTGGAAAATAGAACTGTGGAATTTAAGTGATGTGAGGAAAGCACACTAAATCCTTAGACCATCTGCTATAACAATCAAAACGTTGTCCAAGGAGTTACTCATCTTTTATGCCATGAAATGGAGGTATCCCATAACGTCGATTCTGGTTGGTTGGATACGTTACATCGTAAAGGTCATGTTGTGCTTTGAATCAATCCCAGGGTTAAAGGTATAATCCGTGTGGTCTCCGCTCATAACTCAGTGACTTGCATGACAGCAATGGTCATGTGAGCAAGGTTTGATGTTACTCAAACTGTGGTTCAAAGATGTTAGAGGAGAAAAAGAACTCTCTGGTGACAAGAGGAAATGTGAACGCGTGAAACTCGACACTACAACTAACCAAATCCCTCTACAGATAACTACCAATCAAACACTAGTGACGGTCTAGTATCTCGGAAACTCAAGAACGCTCCCGAGGTAATCGCAATTCAATGGTGTTTTTTTACGTCTGGAAGATCGTTTGCTCAAGGTTCGTTGTTCTGGGCTAGGTTATCCTTATTGCGCGTTAATGTTGTGGACTGCACCACTGACGTAGAGCTATGCCCTCCGTGGCGTGGTTACATATGTGGAGAAAAGCCTCATGAACTAAGGACATGAGGCTAAAGACTGGCGAATAGCTGCCACTCCTGTCCGCGCGCAAACTCTCGCGCTCAAAGCGGAACGCCATGGAAAAGTGCCATAGGAGGACAGGGAGAAGTGATGTTTTTTTTTTTTTCAAATGTTTTCTGTGAGTGTTGGTGGCTCGGGAAAAAAGGACAGTTACAAGAACAAGTGTTATTCCGAGTAGACAATGGTAGAGAGAATCATTGAGATAGGGAGGTGTGTGAAAAGCCAAATGTCTGTCGTCACGAGACTCTAATAATCGCCCTTTCAATCACTATCCTACCTCTTATGCCCTGAGATGGTACCCAACGCCGACCGGTTGTTGGAACGTTACATCGAAGGTCTACATTTGAACATCAAGGGTAACGTAACCTCGTCCAAACCAGTAGACTTGCATGAAACAATTGAAATGGCTCAAGGTTTGATGTACCAAGTGGTCTAAGAGTTAGGAGAAAACTTGGGCGACAAGCAGAAATGGAACGGAAACCACTACACCCACAACACCAACAACACTAGCAACCTCAACCCGAACAAATGCCCAGAGACAGTAAGGGTGTTTACATTCGGACAAGGTTATTATGCTGGCAAGTTACCTCACTGCAGAAAGTGTGGACGACACCACACTGACGCATGCCCTCCTGCTTGTTACAACTATGGAAAGGCAAGACATAAGGCCAAAGACTGCCGAGCTCCACCTCGTCCCGCAAACCAAAGAGGACCAGGAAGCCAAGGAGGATAGGAAAGTGATGTTACTTGTTTCAGATGTGGCGAAAAAGGACATTACAATAACAAGTGTCGGAACAATGGAAGTCAAGGCGGTGGAAACCAAATTCAAGGCAACCAACAAAATCCTCAGAACAATCAAAGGCAAAATCAAGGAAACCCTAAAGGAAGTAACCAAGCATCAACCAGCACTCAAGGAGGATGCAGAGCACCTGGCAGAGTATACAGCCTATGTGCTGAAGCTGCGGTGAAAGATAACAACGTGGTGAATGGTACGTTCCTGATCAATAATGTTTATGCTTCAGTGCTATTTGATACAGGTACGGATAGAAGCTTTGTGTCATATGCTTTTAGTAAATATATAGACATCCATCCTACCACCCTAGACACTAATTATAGCATGGATCTAGCCGACGGAAAGTCGCTAACCACAAATATCATTTTAAGAGGGTGTACTCTTAACTTGCAAAATCACCTGTTCAAAATCGACTTACTCCCTATAGAACTAGGAAGTTTTGACGTCATTGTCGGAATGGATTGGATGGCCGAACATCGTGCGGAAGTTGTGTGTTATGAGAAGTACATTCGCGTTCCATATGGAAACGATATGCTAATCATACAAGGTGAAAGAAGCGGAGTTAAAAACGAATCGAGATTAGAAGTCATCTCGAGCATCAGAACGCAGAAGTACATCGACCAAGGATGCCAAGTGTTTTTAATTCAAATGATGATGGAGGAGGAAACTGAAATTCCAAAGAGGCAAATTGAAGATGTGCCTGTTGTCAGAGACTTTCCGAAAGTAATTCCTGAAGATTTTCCAGGATTACCCCCGACACGCCAAGTAGAATTTCATATCGAGTTAATACCCGGAGCTGCACCTATTGCCCGCGCACCATATTGTCTTGCACCTGCAGAGATGAACGAAGGAGTTAGCCAAGCAACTAAAAGAACTTTCTAACAAAGGTTTTATAAGACCAAGTTCCTCTCCGTGGGGAGCACCAATCTTATTTGTCAAAAAGAAAGATAGATCTTTCCGAATGTGTATCGATTATCGTGAGTTGAACAAACTTATAGTGAAAAATAGTTACCCCTTACCAAGGATCGATGACTTATTCGATCAGTTGCAAGGATCCAACATCTACTCAAAAATTGACTTAAGGTCAGGTTATCATCAGTTAAGGGTTAGAGAAGAAGATATCCTTAAGACTGCTTTCAGAACATGATACGGACACTATGAGTTCCAAGTTATGCCTTTTGGGTTGACCAATGCACCTACGGTGTTTATGGATCTCATGAATCGTATGTGCAAGCCATACTTGGTTAAGTTTGTGATTGTGTTCATCGACGATATTCTCATATACTCCCACAACGAGAAAGAACACGAGGAACACCTGAAAACTATTCTGGAGTTGCTGAAGAAGGAAGAACTGTATGCCAAGTTTTCCAAGTGTGAATTTTGGATCAATACAGTAAAATTTCTTGGTCACGTGATTGATAGCAGTGGTATACACGTGGACCCAGCTAAGATTGAAGCAGTTAAGAATTGGGCATCTCCTACCACTCCTTCGAAGATTCGCCAGTTCTTAGGTCTTGCAGGCTACTATAGGAGATTCATCGAAGGATTCTCCAAAATAGCTAAACCTATGACTGAGCTTATGCAGAAGAACCAGAAGTTTGATTGGGCTGAAGAACAGGAAGAAGCTTTCCAGCTATTGAAGCAAAAACTATGTGTTGCACTTATTTTAGCACTACCGGAAGGCAGTAAAGATTTTGTGTTATACTGTGATGCATCCATAAAAGGGTTAGGTGCGGTACTAATTCAGAGAATGAAAGTTATTGAATACACTTCTAGGCAACTAAAGATCCATGAGAAAAACTACACCACTCATGATCTAGAATTAGGAGCAGTAGTGTTCGCCCTGAAGATCTAGAGACACTATTTGTATGGCACAAAATGTGTAGTGTTCACCGACCACAAGAGTCTACAACATATCCTAGACCAAAAGGACCTCAATATGAGGCAACACCGATGGATAGAGCTCGTAAGTGATTATGATTGCGAAATTCGTTATCACCCGGGGAAAGCAAATGTCGTAGCGGATGCTTTGAGTCGAAAGGAAAGAATCGAACCGTTGCGAGTAAGAGCCTTGGTTATGACCATTGGCTTGGACCTTCCGTTACGAATCCTTGAGGCTCAGAAAGAAGTAGTTAAGGTTAAAAACATTGAAGTAGAAGATATTGAAGGCATGCTAAAGAAACTAGAAGCCCGCGCTGATGGAACGTTATGTCTGGATAATAGGAGTTGGTTACCATGTTACGGTGACATGAGATCTTTGATTATGCACGAATCGCATAAGTCAAAGTATTCTATTCATCCAGGAGCCGACAAAATGTACCATGACTTGAAGATGTTATATTGGTGGCCAAACATAAAGGCTGACATCGCCACATATGTCAGCAAATGCCTGACTTGTGCCAAGGTCAAAGCTGAACATCAGAGGCCCTCTGGTTTATTGGTCCAACCCGATATACCAGAATGGAAGTGGGAGAAGATAACAATGGATTTCATCACCAAACTACCCAAAACGGCAGCAGGATACGATTCGATTTGGGTCATTGTTGATCGTCTTACTAAGTCTGCACACTTTTTGCCAATGAAGGAGACGGATTCAACAGAAAAATTGACGAGGCTGTACATGAAGGAGATAGTAGCAAGACATGGAATACCGGTGTCAATCATCTTCGATCGTGATAGCCATTTCACTTCGAGAGTTTGGCAATCTTTGCATGAAGCATTGGGTACATAGTTGGACTTGAGTACTACTTACCATCCTCAGACCGATGGTCAGAGTGAGAGGACCATTCAGACATTAGAGGACATGCTAAGAGCTTGCGTGATTGACTTCGGAAATGGTTGGGATAGACATTTACCCCTAGTATAATTTTTGTACAATAATAGTTATCACACGAGCATTAAAGCTGCGTCGTTCGAAGTACTTTACGGTAGGAAGTGTCGTTCTCCTGTTTGTTGGGCTGAAGTTGGAGAAGCACAACTTACCAGACCAGAGATTATTCATGAGACTACGGAAAAGATTTTCAAGATTAGAGATCGCATGTAAGCTGCACGTGATCGACAAAAGAGCTACGCTGATAAGAGGCGTAGGCCCCTTGAATTTGAAGTCGGAGATAAGGTTATGCTCAAGGTCGCGCCCTGGAAGGGCGTAATGCGATTTGGGAAACGTAGAAAGTTGAACCCTTGTTATATTGGACCCTTTCGAATCATAGAAAGGATTGGTCCAGTAGCTTACCGTTTGGAATTACCTCAAGAACTTAGTCGAGTACACAATGTGTTCCACGTCTACAACTTAAAAAAATGTTTGTCCGATGACACACTCGTTATTCCTCTGGAGGAAATCCAACTAGATGACAAACTCAACTTCGTCAAAGAACCCGTAGAGATTATGGACCGCGAGGTCAAGCAACTCAAGCGAAGTCGTATACCTATCGTTAAAGTCCGTTGGAACGCACGAAGAGGTCCAGAGTACACGTGGGAACGTGAGGACCAATTTAAGAGCAAGTACCCTCACTTATTCGGATATCCACCAGCTCCTACAACGTCTTGATTTCGTGGACGGAATCTTCTAACCTGGGGAGGCTGTGACACCCCGTAAGAAAACTAGATCCTCTTTTTGTTAAGTAAAAATCATGTACTGCAAGTTTGCAAGTTTACCAATAATTTTCAACGAGAAGTCATCTTATGATCGTCAATGCATTATTTTTGTCATAGAAAGTTTAATTCGCACGCGAATAATATTACTCTGTGTCTAAAAGGATATTTTAGAACGAGTAGCGATAAGAACCATATTTAGTTCACTTTGTGAAACGCGGTTATTTATTTATAGCACTTTATTGAACCGCCTACGCTCAAATTAATGCCCATGACAACTTTATATTAATTCAACAAGGATAAAATAAGCTATACATATATATATTGTTAGATATTAGAAAAAGACTCGGTCACCCCGTGTATTTTACTGTTTATTATAGCTCGTAGTTTAATAGTTAATAGTACGTTTTTCGGTTTTATGTCGGGTACTAATACCCAGTATATTGTAAGTACTATATATAGCCTCTTCCTACTTTGGAAGAGGTAAGCCAGTCATAATTTTATTTACAAAAGAAAACACTTTCTCTCTCTAGAATATTCTCTCTTAAGTGTTTCTCTCTCTAGAAACTAGCTCGATCCAAGAATCGACCCCGTGTTATGATATAGGATATACCACAATTGGTATCAGAGCTATAGGGATGATTAGATCGTGTGTATGTGTGATTTCTTGCTTGATTTAGATCGAAAACCCCCCCATCAACCCCCACCCCAACACCCCACCCACATTAACACTCACTTTACCCTCACCATACACCAATCTATCCTGATACACTATCTTAATCCCACTCCTCATACCCCCCCCCTCCAACCCCCCCCAAAATATCCCCCACCAACTTCCCCCCAATTCACTCACCTACTAAAAATTCGTACTACACACACACAACACGCCCACACCCCACACACTACCTCCACTACACCCTTACTACCCAACTACTCTTCACCTACTACACTCTCCAATTTATCACTCTACACACTCCCCCCACTCACCTCTTTGCTATTAACCCATACTCCATCCAATCATCAAACCTCCAAAATACTCCCCCCCCCCAATCATACGCACACTTCTCTCACACCACTGTCATCCCACATAGAGAGACTAGATATACACACACATCACCCACCTCAACAATCAAAAAACCCAAAGTAAAAAAAATATCCAAAAATACTCCTAAAATCAAAAATAGAGTCCTCAATTCATACAAATAATAGAAAACCTCTTGTCTCCACGACCTATGTGACCCCGTGTTCCCTCGAGTGCACCCCCAAAATGTCCTCTTTCATACCTCTGTACAATAACCCATTCCCAACCTAAGATATAATAGAACAGAAATCTTCGTATCCTCACCCCAATTTTTCCTACCAATCCATATCACTATGTGTGCCTACCATCTACATATCCCATTACGTATGTTGCCTACCTATATATGTGTCGCACCTGTATACCAACCACCCCTACTCTCAACCCCCACCCACCCAACCTCTCACCAACCCCCGATCCCAACACTCCACCCTTGTCCAACCCATCCCTCACACCCTCTACCCCAACCTTGCTCACCATCTACACACTCCCAGACCCCAAAATAGATACCCCATGAAGTGAGATACTCACCCACAGATCCCACACAAACCTACTCTCATGTAGTCATCTCTATTATCCTGTCTGCCTCCCCAAATACCTCCCACCAATAACCCCCCTGTTTCCGTATAAGACTCTCTCACCTCTACCCCCTCCTCCTTAAATCACCTATCACCACCCCGATAACATCACATAGTCTAAGAACCACGCTCTGCATAGAGCGTCTCATGACCTCACTGAAAATTCTCTCCCCCATACCCCCCCCACTCCATGCACCCTCAACAACCATCCAAACTACCAACCCCCACACATCAACCCGTTCCCCAAAACACACCCCCTGTCCCCATCAGAAACGCTCTACAACATATAAGCCAAAAAAACATCCAACAAACCCCATTCACCCACACCACCAACCAACACACAAGCCTATAACCCCCACTAACCCTCACATCACACCACTCCTCCCATGTTCCTCACCACCTCACCATAACTTATATACACACCATACATTCACCACCTCCCTATCCCCCATAGACACCTGTGTGTATACCTCCACCACTGATATCATCTCTCCACCCAACCCCAACACACCCCACTCCCACAACCCCCACCCACACACCCCCCCCCCCCCCTATATATCCCCCCCCCCACACATAGATACCTCTTTACAACCACACTAACCCATCCTCGCCACAAGCCCCAAACAAAACATTACTGACATCACACCACATCACCACTAACCGACCAACATGCTCCAGTGCACACTTGCTTCGGTTGTAGCTGCGCATATTATATATATATCCTCCCAATCTGTGTGTCCCAAATACACATCAGCAGTGTCTGTACATACTTCCAGCACCACTCAATACAAATGCAATTATCACAATCACTACCCCCCTAATGACTTTTACCTTGCTACTGTCCGCTCACCTCGTACCACCCCCCCATATCACCCAATTACCCCCCAGTCCGCTACCCCCAGCGCTCCCCATTGCTCACTGTGTTCGTATTCACTTTTGTGAAATACAAGCCCGAGTGTACCCCCTCAGATGCTCCGCCTCTCTGAGCTTCTTGCTAGATAAATAGTATACATCACATTCGAACCTTCGTAGCATACGAGAGCACACCAAGCACCAAACAATAATCCGTACCCAAGCGATATAGAGACACTCACAAGGAGCTGACCATGGTTGAACTCACGAGCTTTCGAGAAGTCTGGCTACTGGTGTGTTTTTTTCTGCACTAGATAGGCAAAGCTGAACCTCCTACTCACCACCTCCCCCTCACCCTATTGTTCAATTGCACATCCCCCCCTCTCCCATCTGCCCTTACCTCGTGTCAGAACATTTATAGCTAACGCTAGAAACTTGAGGTGAATAAACGCACGGTCATAGCTAGAAATGAGATTACACAATACTGGTGCTAATGCCTGCGTGTGGGTGTGCAAGTGCAGAACAGGAACGCTAGATGAGATAAGTGGCCCTCAAACACACCCAAACTGTTCGGTTGCTACCCGTTCACGCGAATTCAGCTCAAACTAGAAGACTCCCCATAACAGTAGAAATTGGAAGATAAATGGGATAGGAAATCACATGCGGATAAAATGGATAGACAAAAGTATAAATATTGTAAATCATGCCGCATACGCCACTTACAGATGTAATAGAGAGAAGAACATTAGAAAATATATTTAATAGTACGTAAGGTAGGATTGATGGTTGTCCACCCTTACGATTATAGGGTAGTCTTTGTATTCTATAGTACTCGAGATCAACTGACTGACGATGATATTTATACAACTATCAGAATTTGAAGAGAAAAGATAAATGGGCAGGTGGCATATGCAGCCGAGTAGAAGAGTGACTATCAAAAAGAATCGGAGTACAAGTGCGCTTTTTAATTATCCCAATTAAGGAATAGTAGGCTATAATTGTATTTGTCGTTGATAATTTAGCAACTTTCAAGGAGATGTGTGTAAGTCTGATGAGAATTGCATTTGCGATAATATAGAGAAGTAATAAAAGTGTGGTATATTTTGTGGTGTCTCATATTGGGAAGTGTTCACGAGAACTATAGTACGCAACTGAAGCAACCCGTGTACCAGACAAAATCGTACAGTCATGGCCGGTGAACAAAGACACTCACGTCAGATTGTAGAGACGAGACCCACGTAGAGTTGACTTGAAGTACATGACGCTCGCAGATTATAAAGTACTGATACCACTCGACAAAGATATATGTCTGCTGTTGTGTCACCGCATCGTAATTAAAAAGTAGCTACAACGAAACCCCAATAGTTCTACCTTTATCCGTATACAAATCCTAAACCTCGCTCAACAACGGTTTATAAAACCTTCATTTAACGTCTCAACAAAAATATTTTCTAAACGCTCTGTCCCCCTCGGCCCCGTTTTCTAAACTCTGGAATCTAAGATATCATAACACAGAGAATATAACAATTCAAAAGTTACACTATCTTTTTCTTTTATTTATTTATTGGGAAAGCTCGGGAGTGATCAACAAATATATTTCGTTCCACATCCCAGAAACTGACAGCCAAACTCTATTCCTAACCGCCTCAGACTCAACCTTGAACCCGCAACCGTAGTGTCTATTACTCCATCATGCTCAACTTACCTACAATACTTAAATTCACTCAGTAGCCGCATCGCGCACGCAAGTGTAAATACAATGTCACCAACGCCGCATGCCCTCGTCCCCCCTCTCCTCCACTACCGCCCACCTACTTAGTAATTGCTAATTCGATGTTTTGTAATTAGTAGACATTAAACCCCATGGACTTGTAAATATAAGTGCGACAAATAATAATATTAACAGATCCTGTATAGATTCGTATAATTGTAAAGTCGTCACTAGAGCCAGGTTTAACTAACACTTTGAAAACATAAAACGTTAACTCATAAACGACAAAACCCTTTTGACCCATTTGCATGAACCATTTCATTAAGTACTTTTAGAATGTAAACTCAGACCTTGTGATAATTATTTAGGTGTTTGACTGAGTTACTTTGACGTGCATTGAGCCACTATCTATTTTAGTAATATTAACAGATCCTGTATAGATTCGTATAATTGTAAAGTCGTCACTAGAGCCAGGTTTAACTAACACTTTGCTTATTTCAAACGTGTGAATACAAGTACAATTACTCATTACTGATTGGTCTAAGTCCCGATTGAACCCAAGTTGCTATATTTGCCTGATTTATCATGAACCGTCAATCTTTGTGAGAGCGAATGTTATGGATAGATCTATCGGGAGTGACATCCCTATTTGTCTTAGACTGACATTACTCAAGCAAACACAGTTTCATTTGAGTCAGACTATGGGTGTCCCAGGTTAGACACCTATAAGGGCATTCATTTACTGTTGGTATATGTTAACGCTTCAGTTTCATGAGCTTAGACAATAGTAATGCAATTTATATGACTTTGTATCTGTTATATTGTCATATGTAGATGAAATCTTGTGATTCACAAACACTACACTTTTCTTCTTAAACAAACCTATGAACTCACCAACTTTATGTTGACACTTTAGCAATGTTTTCTTAAGTATTAAGAATGAAGATGCTATATGAAGTCTCATGCATTGCAGTTATTTTCCCGTTATCTGAAGATCACTTGTACTATTTAAAAACGATATTGTATCGTCTATTTTTATGCTGCCGCTAAATGTTTAAACAATTTATTATTTCCTAATTCAAGTGATCAATTTTCTTAAAATGTCTCATATAGAGGTCATTCGGTATTGCTTAGAAGTATGATAATCATGAAGTCACACGCCTTTTGCTGCCATTATACTCTGATATTTTGGGGGTGTGACAGTTATCCCTTTTGAAAAACAAAGTGATGATCTTAAAAAGAAGCTTGCGAAAAATAACGAAGCCAAAATGGTTATTTACAATGCTTTGCCAAGAAAAGAATATGAAAGAATTTTCCTGTGTAATACGGCAAAAGAAATTTGGAAAACTTTTTTAATCACCCATCAAGGTAATAACCAAGTCAAAGATAACAAGATCGACCTTTTGGTACAACAATATGAACAATTTGTCAATTCTGAAGACGAATCTATAGATAGTTCTTTTGCTAGATTTAATACTATTATTACTAGTCTAAAAGCTCTTGATGAAGGTTATTCTAGCAACAATTATGTTAGGAAGTTTCTTAGGGATCTACATCCTAAATGGAGAGCAAAGGTCACGGCGATTGAAGAGTCGAAAGATTTAACATCACTATCTCTTGATGAACTTATCAGGAACCTTAAAGTTAATGAAATGTTCATCAAGAAAGATTCCGAAATAGTCAAAGCTAAAGGAGAAAGGAGACCTCTCGCTTTAAAGGCTAAGAAGGATTCTAGTGATGAGGAGTGTTCGACTTCTGAAAGTGAAGATAAAGAGTACGCCATGGCGTTAAGAGAAGTTCTTCAAAAGAAGAGGAAGATTCGTGAGACAACCTCGAAATGACAAAAAGACATTCCAAAGAAGCCGAGATGACAAGAACGGTAAAGATAATAGAAAATGTTTTAGATGCGGTGATCCAAATCATCTTATTGGATAATGTCCAAAACCACCGAAAGACAAGAACCAAAGAGCTTTCGTCAGAGGTTCTTGGAGTGATAGCGGTGAATAAGATGATGAGAAGGCCAAAGATGAGATGTGTCTCGTAGCTCAAGCATCAAATGAGGTATGTTCTGATTCCTCTTACTTTAGTGATGAGAAGTCATCAATAAATGATTTAGCTCTAGATAAATTATGCAAAATGAGCCTCAAAATAATCATTAAGAATAAAAGTTTAAAAGCTACTAGAAATAGCATAGAAAAGGAGCTTAGGGAATTAAAAGAAAAAATGTTCACACTCGAGAAAAACAAGGGAGTTGATCTCGAATGTATAAAGTGTCAATTACTTAAAATTGAGAATGAAAAACTCAAAGAAGAAGCTCTTAAACTAACTAAATTTGAAAAGAGAACGCATTGCTTAAATGAAATGTTAAGCAATCAAAAACCCTTCGGTGATAAATTAGGTCTAGGGTTTAATTCATGTGAAGCATCAACTAATAACACTAAGGAAATAAATTTTGTGAAAGCTTAGAAAAAGGCTTCTTCTGATGGAGGTCCCATAAATATGGGCGGCTCGCATATTGTACAAGCGCCCCCCAAAGAAATTCTAGGATCGCTAGTCATCACGCCTAGATCTGAGAAAAGTGTCTTTTAGAAGTCTATTTTGAGTCCTAGACCAAAACACATAATAGTAAACAACGTCAAAGTTCCGGTTGCTAGTGATGATGAAGTTAAACAATTCTATAAGTCATTGTCAAAACCCGAAGTTGGATTTTCAAAACCAAACTTTAGATCAAAAGCTCCACCTCCTACAAGAATCAATAATAATTACCCTCGTCCTAAAACACTGCAACCAAAAAGGAATGTTGGTCGACAAAACCAATCTCATGGCTTTCTCGTAACTTGGAACAATTTTCAACGTCAAAGTTACATGCCATGGGAAATGTGTCTTGCATTTCCACATCCCAACCAATTGCATCAAATGCAAGGGATGTTTAGCACTAACAACTTTGGACCCATGAGATATTGGGGACCAAATGTTTGAGTTATTGTCCTATATAAGTAGATATGCCTTGGAGTCAACTTGGAACCCGATGAATGGATTAAAGATAGTGGATGCTCTAAACAAATGACATGTAACAGAAAGCTCTTCTCCACTTACAAGGTATATAATGGAGGTGATATGTGTTTAATCACATATCATTTTTCCTTATTAAAATAAGCTTAAAAGACCAAAAATACATGAAAAATGCATTGTATATGTGTGTTTTGTTAATTGTGTCTTGCAGGAAACGGATATATCATTAATGGACAAAAATAAAGCTAAAATGGATAAATCCGAGCACGAGATTGGAAGAGTGCAAGAAATCGAAGCCGAAGGCATATTTAATTTTAATGGTCTAACCCGTACCTATTTTATTATGTCGGGTCAACCCATTATAACTTGAATTTCATAAAATATAAGCCTAAATCATAAGCCTTTTATAAATGACAAATCCATTCAAAGCCCAACACCAACCCAGGTCAAAGTCATAAAGCGAGGTCAACAGTTACTATACATCTTTTTCACTCTTTCCCTCCCTCCTATTTTCACACAGACGCAAGGTTAAAACCTACTTCACTCACGTACCCTTCTAGAAGCCTCTAACACCCCTGACACCACTTAAAGCCACGCTAGCAATCCCTAACATTCTCATTGGTGGAAAGGATGTGGAGGCAATCAAGGGCTATGATTGATTGATCTAAGGCGGTTATGATTCAAGGGATGAGATGAAATGGATTGAAGATGATCCTTGGCCTAGAAGCTTCCTTTTCCTGCTAAAAATAAAGGAAAATCACACAAAGATGATCATCTAGTGTAGGAGTAGTGTAGTGTAGTTTAGTAGCTTATTTTAGCTTATTGTCCTTCCTTTAATGTAATTTCCTTTTTCTACAGCTTGTACCTCTTTTAAGATTAATAAAATTAAGTTTCATTTAAATTTTGCCTTAAAGTCTGTTTTACTTTTAAGCAATTATGATTTAAATAACTTTTAAATTCACGTAAATAAGCTTATATAAGCTCATTGCCTTCTAAGTTATTGCTTATTCAGCTAAGCCTTCTCAAAGCTTAGCTGAATAAGCCTTTTCATTCTCAAATACCTCAAATTCTGCATAATGAGCTTTTGGATGATAAGCCAGATTTAGATAGGCTTATGGATTTTACCAGCTTATTTCTAACAAGCTAGAGCTTGTAGATAAGCTCTAAATGTGAAATTTAGATCCCTGTTAAGCTAGGATCAAGGTACTTTCTCTTTACTTTAATTTTAGCTTAATATGTGTTCAGCTTATCAATCTGCTTATTTAGCTTATTAATCTGCTTACTTATGCTTAATAACTGCTTATTTGTGCTTATTTAGTTTTAATTTAGCTTAATGTGCTTAGTTTATAGTTTATTCTAGATTTAATCTTAGTTTTTATGAATCTGCCAATTTAATAGTTTAAATAGCTTAATAGCATAGCTTAGCATTTAGTGCTTATTTGTCTTCAATAATCATAGTGCTAAATCTGTTTTCACTTTTTAAAGCTTATTAGAGTTTGTTTTAAGCTTAAATGATTTTAAAAGTTTTAAAGGGGTGTTTGGCACAAGCAGTCTTAACATAGTTAAGACTGTTTGGGTAGCTTTTGGGTTTCAAAATAGACTTAATAAGCTCTAATTTAGTCTTAAATATAGTTTTCATAAGCTTAAATATAGTTTTGTTAAAAGTGCAAGTTTGCTAGTTAAATGTGGTATCAAACTGCTTATTTGTGAAAGTAAGCTTAAGATGTGTTTTTAGTGATCCAAGTGAGTTCTATGAGCATCAATTTGAATCTGATTGGGAGTCATTTTGTTAAGTATAGCCTTTTGAAGTCTATTGTTTTAAAAACAGTCAAGTAAATTGAAGGTTTTAAGCTTATTCTTTAGAGTCTGTTTATACAGATTATTTGAGGTTAATTCATAGCTTAATTCAGGTTAATTTTTGTTAGAAGTAGCTTATTATATGATAAGTTCAATCTGTTTTGAGTTTTTAGTTGGGACTTTTTTGAGTTATGTGACCTCTCCTTCACAACACCAATGCTTTAACCAATGCGCCCTTGGGACTTTTTCATTATAAGTCTGTTTCAATTCTTACTTATGCATTGTTTAGTATTAAGCTTATCTGCTTATTTGTTTTTCACAGCTTATTCGTTTTAGCTTATTAAGTCATTTTTTCTTTATAAACCTTAGGAATAGTGTCTAGTATTTTTATAAATTTTCTTAAATTTTTAGGATTAAGTTTTATATTTTAAATTTCATTTTTAGTATTATTTAGTTAAAAAAAATTGTTTTAATTAGTTAAAAAATTCCGAAAAATATTTTTTGTTTTTCAAAAATTAGTTTAAGTTATTTAGTTTAATAAATTTGCATTTAGAGTTTTTAGAATTTTAATTTGTCATTTTTAGCTAATTAATCAGTTAATTTTAGTTAATAATTAGTTTTTAATTACCTTAAATGTCGTTAGGTTTTTTATTGTGCCTTAATTTTTAGTCTAGCTTGCCTTTATTTTCTTTCCCTTTGCGTTATTAGGTTTAGAATTCAAATCCAAAACTTAAATGATAATCAAGCTCGATTCGCGACATAAACGTGAATTTCCATTCACCTCTCACCGAGGAGAACGATACCCGTGTTAATTACTTATTATTCTTTTCTAATAATAATTTGTATGATACTTTGCTTATGTATATGTATTTTATTATATATATATATATATATATATATGTTATGTGGGAAGATTCTCATTATGGTTTGATTTTCCACACGGTTCACGCTTGTCTAATGAGCAGGAACCGTGTATAATAAAAACTTAGTGATAATTCATTATCTACATAAGATTCCCTAAGTTTTCTTACAACAAAATCTTAAATGTGAAAAAAGTGGGGGTCCTCATGATGGATTAACAATGTCAACGTGGCATCAAACTGACTCTGCGCTTACCATTGCTATGATTTTAACCTTCTGGATTTTAAATCAACCCGCCAGTATTCCACTCGATCATCAGGCTCAAATTATTCAAGAAGATCAGGAGTGGATAAGTAAACTAAATAATGAATTTATTGAAAGTGTACAATCTATGTTTGAGGAGTTTCGTAAACGACTGCAGGCGGCTAATCTTAGTACTTATACTATCGAGCCTTCGCGACGTTTCAATTATTTTTATGATGACGATGATTACGAGGAGAGTATTATTCCTTTGAATGAAATTGTTTCTCAAATACCTCCGTCTACTGCAATCATACCCGTTTTACCAACTATGGAGCCTGAGGACTCTCTCATCATGAGGGATGAGGAACTTAGCACTATTCCTGAAAAGGAATCAGACAAAGTAATAAAGTCTAGTGTTGAGGACTTTGTTCCAATCCCAAGTGAGTTCGAGGATACATCCGGGAATGATAGTGATTGTGATTTACCTTCGTATAATGATTTCTCTCCCATTATCATTTCTGAGGAAAAATCCATGACTTTCTCTAACCCTCTCTTCGATTTAAATGATGATTTTACCTCTAGTGATGACGAGTCACTATCCGATAAGGACGTTCTAGAAGATAATGTTAAAATTTACTCGAACCCTCTTTTCAAATTCGATGACGAATATATCTCTAGTGACGTAAATCCTCTTTTTGATGAGGTGTTAGAGAACATTAATAGTAAGGACTCTTATGTTTCTAACCTTGATGAGCCGGCTTTACTAGTCACACCTCTTTCTGTTTTTAATGAGGATGAATGTTTCGACCTAGGTGGCGACGTTGATGAGATTTAGCTTCTACTTCATCGTGATCCGTATACTCCTAAGATAAGTGTTGCTTTCATTCTCGAAGGGTTCACCGATGAAGCGCCTCTCGAAGAGAATGATGATTTATTTGATTTGGAATCTAAAGAGAATGAATGGAAGAAGATTTTGTACGAAGCTCCAATTGATGATTTGATGACCAAGGACAAAGTTTTCGACCCCGAGATTCATAAGAAAACTTTTTCTCCAGCATATGTGAGATTACCCTTTGAGGATCGCCATTATCTTTCGCTCACATATGTTATCCGAATTTTTCTTCCTTATTTCACTTATCCGGTGGATTCTTCTCTTCCTCTCTCCTCCAGGAGTGAGGATATAATTTTGACCCCGGCATCTCCGCTTATAGTTTTTATTTTCTTAGAACTGGTGGCATATAAATGTCTAATGGAAGTTTGCTCTTCCACGTATATCACAATGATATAAGGAGAGTCAAGCTAGAGACTCGCACAAAAACAAGCGCTTCATGGGTGGCAACCCATGCTTATCCCTAGTAGTAGTATATTAGTATAATATTTATTAATAAGTGTGACGTGAGGAGGCTCGCCTCTTCCTTTCTCGTGTTTCGTGGTTTATGTTTTATGTCAAAGATTGCCACGGATTATAAAGACTCTCGTGCTCGTGGTTTTGTCCATCGTTCACTCGATCTTCAATCCTTAGCATGCTTATATATGGGAATCCGATATCCTAGATCTTATTGATTAATGTTTATCTATTAGCATAATTAATAAATAGCTTTAGATTTACGTAGAGATACCTTTTAAACATTGAGGACAATGTTTAGTTCTAGTATGGGGGGATCTTTCGATTTGATCTTACTTGCATTTGCCTTGTCTTCACGTAACCCCGTTTTTCCACCAAAAATATGTGATTTTAGGCCAAAATTAAAAAAAAAGACTAATTACATCGAAAAGTAGCTAAGTGTTCATCTAAAGGGATTAAAAAATTACTAGTTTTGAAAAGCTTCCTGTTTTACCATTTTTATGCCTTTATTATTATCATTCATACATATCATAACTTTAAAGATCACGGAACAAGAAACACTAAAAGGATAAATTCATCGTCCTTGATTTTTCACCCGCCCCAAACCAAGCTTAAAAACGAAATCATTGTTAAATATAAGTTAAGATGCTAACACTACTCATAAATGCTAATTGTGTATGCATAGCTACTTTCCGCTCCCTTATTCCTAAATCTTCTAAGAATTTTATTTTTATTATTGGTGACAAATAAATTAAGGCCTTATTCATATAAAGTAAACCCAGTTTAGACCATAATTAGTTTAAAATCATTTCCTAAAGAGACGATATGGTGAGAATAAGGTCCACATTAAGGTTCTAATTTCGCATGATTTAGAGGTTATCCTTTTTATTTCATCCAAAACAACTCAACTACGAGTCCAGAGACGAAGGCTTTATTTTGATAACCCCATAGTCGAAATTTGGCTTTATTATTATTATTATAGCAACATTATTAAACCTCAGTCCTTTAAACAACTGCCATATCAGTATGCTAGCCGACCATGGTCCAGGAGTCTTATATCGACCTCGATGATTTCCTCGACCTTTTAGAAGGCTGCAACATCGACAGCGAACCGACTAGATGCAGCAAACTTTTATCAGTCTCGGATTTATTATTCTTACTATGGGCATTTTTTGAAGACTGCCACATCGGCAGCGAACCGACCAGGGACAGTAAACCTTTATAAGCCCACAGTTTTTATTTATTTTTAATTATTACCTCCACCCTTTAAACGACTGTCACATCGGTATGCTAGCCAACCATGATCCATAAGTCTTATTTCGGCTTCGGTTTATTACATAATAATTATTATTAGCCAAATTTTAAGTCCAATGGTCTTTTAACTACCTAGACAACGGTAGCGAGCCGTCAGGAATCGGTAGCCTATTTCCCCACAACACTGACAAAACCTCGATGTGTACCTTAATTTCACCAGAAGGAATCTCTACGAAGTGATTTAAACTAAGAATAGCGAAAACCTAAAGTAACTTTATTTATTCAACAATTATATAACGTTTATTAAGCTGATGGGAGCAAAAAGCCACAATTAACCTCTATGAGCTCTAAAGAGATCCAACTACTCCACGCTTAGCATCTAACTTATATTTAACTCTATCATTTCTCATTCTTCGCAAATTTAAAATCTTTAATAAAGAGATCCGCGAATGCTTAGTCTAATAAAACAAGCTTTGCATATTTAAAGTCTATCATGGAAACTTGCAAACTCTTGGCGTTTTTAAGCTAGAATTCATGTTTTAAAGCTTCTTGTATAAAAGACTAGCAAAAGCTTAAATTTATATAAGTTAAGGGGCAAGCTAGAGCGCAACATGCTTGATCAAGTCAAAATTTATGCTAAAAAGACAAAAATACGTGTCGAAACACTTATTTATTTTTGAAATTTTTTAAATTTTGGCCTAAAATCACATATTTTTTCTATTTTTGGTGGCAAAATGGGGTTACGTGAAGACAAGGCAAATGCATGTAAGATCAAATTGAAAGATCCCCCCATACTAGAATGACACATTGTCCTTAATGTGAGACTGTCACCCCCATACTAATTTCAAGGCATACTTCAAATATTAAGGGGTCTCTACGCAAATCTAAAGCCGTTTATTAATTATGCTAATAGATAAACGTTAATCAATAAGATCGAGGATATCGGATTCCCATATATAAGCATGCGAAGGATTAAAGATCGAGTGAACGATGGACAAAACCACAAGCACGAGAGTCTTCATAATCCGGGCAATCCTGGACATAAAATACAAAACACGAAACACGAGAATGGAAAAGGTGAGCCTCCTTACATCACACTTATTAATAACTAATATACTACTACTAGGGATAAGCATGGGTTGCCACCCACGAAGCGCTTATTTTTGTTAATCGAGTCTTGAGCCTGACTTGATCCCCCATACTTGATTTAGTCAAGGAGGATAGAAATGGAGATAAGGAACATCCAAGATAGGAATGTCCCCTCTATAAATCATCATCGGGCTTTCAGAATCATTAATAAGCTAAAAAACTTTAAAGCCTTGATAAGATAGAAGATAAGGAGATTTCTCCTCTTTTGAAATGAGAATTCCAGGATTGAAAACTTTGTCCTCATTTTCGGATGAAAATGGAAGCAAAGTGTCAAACACTGGATAAAGGTGGGAAGGGTGGGTAAAACATTAAGCACATGAACATAAAGTTCTCTTGTCGAATTATAAGAAATATCCTCCACTACTTTTGTAGTCAAAACTCTCGTATCAGGCTCAATATAAAAGTAAATATCATCATCTGGAGGTTTTTCAGGAGGACGAGGAGATGATGGAACATTAAAAAATTCAAAGTGAAATAATTCATACTCAGGAAGGGAAATAGAACCATTGTTAATTAATTCTTCAAGAAAAAGAACATCCCCCTCCGAGTCATAGTC